>NEWO01000207.1:893795-912459 GCA_003013225.1 Phalaenopsis aphrodite
GTACATGAACATTCAAACTTAATTTATATTTTTTTAGGGTCCTCTTACTTCATGGAACCTACCAAAATAAGTTCCATTTTTTTTACTTATATTTTAATTTATAGATATATTTTAAGCAAAAATAGCCATCTAAGCTTAGAAATTAGGGTTACATGTATAGAAATGCTCTCTGACCTTGAAAAAATCAAAGAACATCCCTACAAATATGATAAATCAACCCTAAAGTCCCAAGCCATGGTGATTATTATTTACTTAATTGGAATTAAAATAACCCATACGGTATTTAATTAATTAAAAATCAGAGACACATAAAATATTTTTTTTTATTCCACATTATTCTCCTTTAATCAGTGAGCAAGAAGAGATTTTTTTATTTTATTTTATTTTTTATTTTTCTACACAAGGTTATGGATTTTCTAATTTATGGAATTAATTTAAATAAAAATCCTTTAATTTCCTAGTTAATCCAGTCAGCCGCGACGTCATCCTACGGCGTTCTGAAGCCCCACTCATCGTCGTGCTACTGGACACTGTCATTCAACTCAGTTGCCACACAAGCCACGCTATATTTTTTGTCCTTCCATCCGACGCAATATGAACAGTCCAAATGATACTCGCAGAAAAGGATGACATCTGTTCATCATCCCCAATTGTCCTAACCTAAGAACCATCCATTCTAAAATGCTTCGATCTCGCTTGATACTCAACCTAATCACTCACGGTTTGCTCCTACACCTTCATCTAGTTGAGACAAACATATCTATATGGTAATAAGCATATGAAATACAAGTTCTCTTCATAATTGACAAAATCAAATTCTTTTTTAAGATTTTTGAAATATACATTTGCTCAAGAGGTGAGGTCTCAATTGGGTGATTTTGGAAACATCTAAGGAGTCCAACGAACCTCCTCAAAGGGTTATTTTGCTCTAGTTTAAGCTCCAATCATGGTCTTGATCAATGGGTGGTGTGGCCTTGGTCTAGAGGAGGGTTAGAGGGCTCAATAGAGGGGTATTTCGATGGGGAACTTCCTCGTTTGGTCTAAGTAAGCTTTTGGGTTGTTTAATTTAAGCTTTGGTATGATTTAATGGGATGACAAAAAACACCCTAGAATTTGAACTAAAAATTGAGCTTAGTCAGTGGATCTCAATGGGGGAAAATTGTTGAATGAACTCAAGGCAGATTGGAGAGGCTCTCGATGCAAATTGGCAGTGTTTCCCCTAGGATTTTGAAACACATGGAAGTTGGCTGAAAATGGGGCTTCTTATAGCCTTTGCCAGGAGTAGGGCCTCAGGCTCTAATTGGCTGGTGTAAGAAGGCTGAGGTGGAGGGCTGAGTGGCACAAGCATCCAATGAGGATGTGCCACAGTGGATGGGTTCAATTTTTCTTTAAAGGAGGGAAGTTCCACCTAGATTTGAGCTTTCCAATGACAAGGTGGCTGCCAGAGGTGAGGTGGTGGCTAGCTGCATCAGGGAGGGTTAGAGAAGTTTTATTTGTGATTACATCGGAGGTTTGATGGCTGATTGCATGGGGGGAAGAGTTTAGCCAAAATGGGGAGCATATCACCTTAATTTGGGAGTCACATAGTCCATGGCTCAATTCTTGGGTCTTGGGTGATCTGATTAGCACTCTAGGTGGCTAACCAAGATGGGAGAAGGTTAAGATTGATTAATGCAAGAGATTTGAGTCGTTTTAGGGTTTAGCCTCAAAATTAGGGTTTTTGTTTGAACTTCGATCTAAGTTGGGTTTGTGTTAAGATTTGGGCAAAGTGATTGATCAAATTTATGGGGATAATTGTCATGAGAAATTTGGAAAAGGAATTGGGTGATTTGAATTGATTTGGAGGTTCAATTTGGTGGAATTTGGCACATGGTCAATTTTTGGGCATTTGGGCTAAACTTAAGTTTGGATTGGGATAAGGTTAGTATTTTGGTTAATTAAATGTTCAAATTAGTTCAAGGGATTGTCATGAAGTGTTTTGGGTATCAATTTTTAGACCCATATTTTATATCTATTTTTGATGATATTGCACTTTAATGGAAGGTATTTTGATGTTTTCTTGCAGGTTATTACTTTTTAGGGCTTAAAGTAAAAAGGATGAAATTTGGAGTTAAAATGACATTTTTGAAGAAATTCTCAGCGCCGGCAGCGCCGATGGCCCAAAACAAATTAACGCAGAGATTTTTTTACTTAGTGCCAACGACGCTAGACCAACACCGACAGCGCCAAAGGTGGTTCAAACCCCATTTCTAGAAGGCTCGATGTATTTGGACGATTTTTGATAAGTTTTTGGAGGTGCCTCTTGGAGAACCGACCTTGGGTTCTATTTAAGGTCGAATTTCATCAAAAAAAGGGCTCCTCTACATTTTTCACTCCTCTACATTCATTTTTCGCACCACATCATTCCATTTTACTTCCATTTTTGAGTCAATTAGTGATTTTGTTTCATAGTTTAGAGTTTTTGTGGTGAGATTTAGTGTAAAACTTTTTGTAAGAGTGTTGGAGAAGGAGAAAAGTGAGAGATATCTTCTTCCTGCATTTCTAAGGAAATGCTACAAATGATTTGTTTTAAGAAAGAGTTTTCAGATAAGTATTGTTTGTTTATTAGTGTTGTATGAACTTTCTTTTATATATGAGATTTGTGTTTTGTTATTTCTTTCTCATGAAGTCCTAGTAGTTTCATCTATCTTTCTCCCTACTCTGAGACATGGTGAAATGAAGAGATAATATGAATGTGTCAATATTAAATTGTAAAATAAATTGTGAGAATTTTTCAACTCCAAACTTAATTTGCTTTTCTATCTGACCAATTGAATTGTTAAAATGTGTTGTGAAACATATGATCCGGGAAATAGAGTATGAGTTCTATAATAAAGTAAGGATCACAGTTGATTCTATGAAGGAGAACATCATTTATGGAATTAAGTGTAAATAAAAAGGGAAATGTTCTTTATTAGGTGTTGAATTGGAGAACCTTTCGGGTGACCGACTAAAATATTCAATTCGATCTTAGTATTTAAAAACTGAAGCGAGAGCTAGCCTTTACGTGAAGGGAAGTGGGAGCCGGTATCCTCCTAGCCTAGCCACTGATTTAGGGACTAAACACTGAGATTAGCCAATGATTTTCTAAGCACTATATCAGGGTAGAGAATTGAAATTGCTCCTATTTGATACAATACATATTATGAACATTTATCTCATCTCATTTTACCATAGCCTCATTGTAGTGGGAAGGATGCTTTTTCACATAAGATTCTCCATTACATAAACATAGTTAATGGATTAGTTCTTATTATTTTAAATTTTGCATATTTCATTTGATAATAGTTTAGAAATTTAATTTTGATTACATCTCAATAATTGAAATTAGTGATAGTGATTTCAATTCACTTTCTGTGAATTTCCTAGCAAATTTGTCATTTCCAATTTAAACCTTCCCCGTATAATCAATACTTGGGGCTTAAATAGAAAGTCCATTATTACTTGATAATGATACCTATACTTCCATAGAATCTAAATATAAATTGATTATATTTAATTGAATTTTACACAATCAATCGCAACAAAATAATCAAATCAAGTTTTTGGCGCCATTGCATGGGGAAGGTAACAGTTGAATTAAATAGTTTTGATAAATTAGGAAATTTAGAGATAATATATATACCATAAAAAATTATTATTATTAAAAAATAAAAAAATATATTAAAATACATAAAAATCAAAAATCCAAAAAGAAATATTTTTTAGAGTATTTTACTTTGCTTGCTTTATTTGTTTATGCGAAATATTGGATCTGAAGGTTTAGTACCTTACGATTCAGAATTAGAAAGTACTATTAGAAAATTTTGAAAAAAATAAAGAGAAATTAAAATTTTATAAGAAATGGTGAATAACTTAGATAATCCAATAAATGAAAATCGACAAAGACCGTTAAAAGATTATGCGAATCTGACAATAGATGAACATCACTTAACTATTCAAAATCCTGATGTTGTTGCTAATTCATTTAATCTTAAACCTGCTATTATCTAAATGGTAGAAAATAATCAGTTTGGAGTATCACCTATTGAAGATCCTAACTTACACTTTGCTAGTTTTCTTGAAATTTGTGCTACACTTAAATATGACGGAGTGTCTAATGATGTTGTCAGGCTTAGACTTTTTCCTTTTCATTAAGGGATAAAGCTAAGGCTTGGTTAAATTTGTTAGCTCTTGGATCTATTAGAACATGGGGAGAACTGTCACAAAAATTCTTGGCTAAATATTTTCCACCCTTGGAAACTGCTAAGCTTAGAAATGATATTACATCTTTTTGTCAGTTTGAGGGGAATCGATATATGAAGCCTGAGAAAGATTTAAAGATCTTCTTAGGATATTTCCACATCATGCTTTACCAGATTGGTTTATAATTCAAACATTTTACAATGGATTAGTAGGATCAGTGAGATCTATTATAGATGTTGCTGCAGGTGGCTCATTAATGTCAAAACCTTTTGATGAATCATATTCTTTAATTAAAGAAATGGCTACTAATAGTTTTCAATGGCCCTCTGAAAGGATAAATCCTATGAGAGAAGCTAGTATTCATGATTCTGATGCAATGTCTATTTTGGCATCTAAAATTGCTGCTATTTCTAAAAAGATTGATCAAATGGGAATGAATTATTCTCAAGTACCCCCAGTATTAGAGGAGAATTCACTATTTTTAACTCTGGTTGGAAAAATCACCCTAATTTTAGTTGGAATAATTATAATAATTTGGTGAATCCATCCGAAAATATGAACAATCAAGGAAATCCTAATTTTTGACCTTATTATCCTTTGGGATTTAACTCCAACCCTAAACCACAAGTTAAGGAAAAGAAGTTGACAATGGAAGAAGTAATGTTGAATATGGGAAATCAATTATAGAATTAAGGGGCTGCTATTAGAAATATTGAAAATAAATTATGACATATTGCTAGTACACATAGTAATAGACCTTTTGGAATTCTTCTAATTACTGTGGAAGTTAATCCAAAAGATAAAAAAAAGAACAAATTAAAGCTATTCAATTATGAAGTGGAAAAGAAGTTAAAACAAAGATCCAAAGAGAAATTGAACTTGATGAAGAAAAGAAAGAAATGGAAAATGATTAACAGAAAAATGAACAAACACAGGGCCCTGTAGAAAAACCATTACCTCCATTTCCTCAAAGACTGAAACAGAAGAATAAAGACAAACAATTTACAAAATTTTTGGAAATCCTTAAGAAGTTAACGATAAATATTTCTTTTGTTGAAGCTTTAGAACAAATGTCAAGTTATGATAAATTTATGAAAGATGTATTAAACAAAAAAAGGAAGTTTACAGATCATGAGACCGTTGCACTTAGTGAAGAGCATAGTGCTATTATTCAGAAAAACCTTCCTGAAAAACTAAAAGATCCTGGTAGTTTTACTATACCTTGTGCAATTGGAGAAAAGTTTTACGAAAAAAGCTTTATGTGAATTAAGAGTGAGTATCAATCTTATGCCTTTATCAATTTTTAAACGTTTAGGTTTGGGAGAAATTTTGACTACTACTATAGCTCTTCAATTAGCTGATCAATCAATAACTTATCCAAAAGGAGTTATAGAAGCTGTGCTAGTAAAAGTGGATGAATTTATTTTCCTTGTAGACTTTATAGTATTGGATATGGAGGAAGATAAAGAGATTATCATTATTTTAGGGAGACCATGTCTCACAACAGGGAGAGTTGTAATAGATGTGCAAAAAGGAGAATTAATGATGAGAGTTAATGATCAAGAATTGAAATTTAATATAGCAAAAGCTATGAAATATACTGCAATAGAAAAACATAAGGAATGTTTCAGGATGGAAGTAGCTGATTATCTAAGTAATGAGCGATTTAAGAATGAATTTGAAGATAAATTAAAGCAACGAGAATTTTTTTATACTGAAGATGAAGTAAAAGAAGAAGATTTAGATTATATTCAGGGCAAATTTGAAACCTTAGACTTGCTGAAAAATGATAGATTGACTGGGAACAAATACTATTGCTTTTTAGATGGATATACCAGATATCACCAAATTCCAATTACTCCAGAGGATCAAGAGAACAACATTTACAAGCCCGTATGGAACATTTGCTTTTCGTAGAATGCCTTTTGGACTATGCAATGCACCTACAACATTTCAAAGATGCATGATGTCAATTTTTAGCAATTTCTTAGAGCATGGAATGGAAGTATATATGGATGATTTTTTTGTATTTGAGACTTTGCTTGAGTTATGCCTTAATAATTTAGAAAAAGTTCTAGAGATATGTGAAAAAATCAACCTAGCCTTAAATTGGGAGAAATGTCAATTTATGGTTGCAGGAGGTATTGTTCTTGGGCATAAAATTTTTGAAAAAGGCATGGAAGTACATCCTACAAAAATCTAAGTTATAGAAAGATTAACACCTCCTAATAATGTTAAGGGGTGAGAAGTTTTCTAGGACATGCTGGTTTTTAGAGGCGCTACATAAAATTTTTTTCAAAAATAACTAAACTCCTTTGCCAACTTTTAGAAAAAGATACGAAATTTTATTTTAATGAGGAATGCCTAACAACTTTTGAATTATTAAAGAAAAAATTAATCACTGGTCTTATAATAGTACTAGTTGAATGGGAGAAACCATTTAAAATAATGTGTGATGCTAGTGATTATGCGATTGGGCTGTATTAGGACAAAGGCATGACAAAATTTTTAAAGTTATATATTATGCTAGTAAAACTCTAAGTAATGCTCAAATTAATTATACTACTACTAAAAGAGAGTTAATATCTATTATTTATGCCTTTGATAAATTTAGATCTTATTTAATTGGAACTAAATGTATAGTGCATACATATCATTCTGCTATTAAATATTTGATGCAAAAGAAGGATGTTAAACCAAGATTAATTAGATGGATACTTCTATTGAAAAAGTTTGATTTTATCGTGGTAGATAGAAAGAGAAATAATAATCAAATAGCCGATCATTTGTCTAGAATAGAAATAGAAATATTAACTAATTTTAAAATGAAATTTTAGAAAATTTCTCTGATGAACATTTATATAGTATTGATGAAATGGATGTACCGTGATATGTTGATATAGTAAACTATATTGTAAGTGACATTCTACCACCTGATATCATGAATCCACAATTAAAGAAATTTATCTATGATTCGAAAGACTATTTTTGGATGTAATGTAAAGATTTAATTATTAGAAGATTTGTGCCTTATGAAGAAACTCAAAAGATAATTGAAAGATGTCATGATTCTGAATTTGGAGGACATTTTGGAATAAATAGAACTACATATAAAATTTTGCAAACTAGATTTTATTAGCGTACTATTTTTAGAGATGTTAATGAATATATTAAAACATGTGATAGATGTCAACGAGTAAGAAACATTTCCAGAAGAGATGAAATACCTCTAAATTACACATTAGAAGTTAAAATTTTTTATGAATGGGGATTAGATTTTATGGAACCATTTATGCCTTCATTTGAAAATTTATATATATTACTTACTGTTGATTATATATCTAAGTGGATTAAAGCTATTGATGTGCCTAGATGTGACACTTGGAGTGTTTCTAAATTTTTAACTAAAAATATTTTTACAAGATATGGAATGTCAAGAGTAATCATTACTGATGGAAGATCTCATTTTAGGAATAAGAGAATCAAAAAATTAATCAAGAAATATGATATAATGCATAGATTCTATACTTCTTATCATCCTGAAACTAGTTGTCTAGCAGAAATATCGAATCATGAAGTTAAACGCATTTTAGAAAAATTTGTAAATCCTTATAAATTGGATTTGTCTACTAGACTAGATACTGCATTATAGGCAAAGAGAACTGCTTATAAAAATCCTATAGGAATGTCCTCATATAGATTAATTTTTGGAAGAACATGTCATTTACCAGTATAATTGGAACATAAAGCATTTTGGGATATCAAAGAATTTAATCTTAATTTAAAGGATGCTGGTGAGAAAAGGTTTTTACAACTCAATGAACTTAAGGAGATTAGAAATGAAGCATATGATAATGCAAAAATCTATAAAAAGAAAATAAAAATATGGCATGACTAGAAGATTGTTAAGAAGAAATTTGAACGTGGACAAGAAGTTCTACTATATAATACAAGATTGAGATTGTTTCCAGGAAAACTAGAATCCAGATGGTTATGACAATTTAAAGTGATTAAAGTTTATCATTATGGAATTGTTGTTATTAAAGATCCTAATACTGGAAAGATATTTAAAGTTAATGGACAACATTTGAAACATTACTATGAAGGACACATACCTCAATTTAAAGAAGTTTTAATTCTAAACAAATGGTATGTCAGGCTGATGACGTTAAACCAAGCGGTTTGTGAGAGGAAACCCATACTTATATTGTTATGTATTACTATTTAGTTTGTTAAGAGTCTTATATATTAGTAAATAATAATACTACACAATTGCATTTATTATAAATTAAGTCAAATATTGGTATTAGAGAAAATTTGAAATCGAATTGAATTAAAAAATGAAAATCAGAATTTGGCCACTGGTGTCGACGACGCCAGAATGGGCACCGACAACACCTTAGATAAGAGACATCAGCGCCGGCAGCGCCAATCAAGAGCGTCGATGGCACCAAATGTGGTTGGATGGTCTTAGATGACTTTTGGTGGGTTTTGGTGTAATTTCACTTCATAATAACCACTGGGATGATTTTAAAAAGACCTAGAAACATCCTTGGATGCCTAGTAACTTCCTATTTTTTTATTCCATGGCTTCCAATTCCAGAAATACTTTGAGGTAAGGAATTTTCAACAAAAGAAGGTTTATTAGTTTCGACGCGCAACGATTATACGATAAAGTTATTACAAAGAGGAGATTGATCAAGGAAAGAGGATTTGTTAATAATGCAGTGATCAATCCTACTAGTCTGATTGATAAAATCATTCTGCAAAGGCGTTGAGAATTTTTGTGTTACACTATGTCTGTGATTGTTGTACTTTTGGTGAAAGAGTTTTAAGAAAACTTAAATGGAATTACTCAAGGTGTTGTCTTTGTACGAGGTAAGGCTGTACCATTTACTCCTGCAAGGATTAATGAATTGTATATGATATACAACATTCCAATATGTCATTATACAAATTTCATTCATACACGAGATTTGATGCAAGACGTGTATCTGACGGATGAAAGCGATATGTGGGAGATATGAGATAAAGGATATGTTAGTTTCTCCACTTCATTACTTAATCCAATTTCAAAGCAATGACATTTCTTTATTGCTACAAAATTACTCCCTACTATGAAAATTAGTAGAGTTACCAAAGAATGTACTATGTTAAATTATTGCATTCAAATAGAAAAACCCATTGATATAGGGTCTATTATATTTAAATATATTATGGGTATCCTCACTATTAGACCAATTTATGGACTTGAGCATCCATCTACCATCTTTTTTATTTGCAATCAAGCCTAAGTTCCACATGAAAGTTGAGAAAAGAATTTATTACCTTGGTAACCCATGAATCCTATAAATGAGATTTATTGTGGAAATGGAAATGAAGTATTAGAAGCCATCATAGATCAATCTTCACATGCTTCAACTCCATCAATACCACTAATAGTTGGAATTTTGCTTGCTTTGGAAAAGAAATTAAAGAAAATTAAATGGTAACTTCATAGTATTATGACTGCAGTAGGAGATCTTAAATACCTTTTTTTATCACTTAGATTGGAGAATGAAAGAAAATTTTGATCACACTGGAACTTTTGAAGCAGGATTAGTTCGAATGTTTAAAGAAAAAGGGTGGATTGAAGAAAATTTGACAGATCAATTCCCGTACCGATCCTTCTACAACTTATATTATATGTTCATTACCAATCTATATCAGAGGAGGAGAAAGCACTGAAGAAGAGGCGTAATAATTGAAAACTTTAAATTCTCTATCTATTTTAGAACATTATATATATATATATATATATATATATATATATATATATATATATATATATATATATATATATATATATATATATACATATATAGTGTAATTGTGTGCATTTTATTTGGTTTGGTTTGATTTTTGCTTTAGAATTTTGAACTTTGATTGTGTGTATAATTTTGTGACAACATTTAGTGTTATGGATTGATTTCGACACTGATTTATAATTAGTTTATTTAATATGTGTGATTGTGTTATTAAAAATTGTGTTTGTCAAAAGTGTACTTTCATATATAAATGTTAGTTTGTTGTTGTTTGTGAAAATTGGTGTTTGTGAAATATTTTGTGAATTATTGTTAGATAAGAATTTGTGTTTAAAATACTAAAAATTTTTGGAGTAAGTTGATAGGAATTTAAAAATTAAAAGAATCAAAATATGGAATTTTTCTGGCCTTCAGCTCCGATGGCGCTGGAATCGTGGTCGAGGGCGCCCTGGACCCGACAGTAGATTTTTAACCCTTAAAAATTCACAATTTTTACTGTAGCCACTATTTTTACGCTTAAGTCATCTTCAACCTTCGGTTCGGGCGGCTAGGGCTTGATTTTGGGCGGATTTGAGGCGATTTTGAGGCTAAAAGACTTTGGATTTCAACTTCTCTAGGTAAGAGCTACATTTTAAACCAATTATTTTTATTTTCACCAAGGATTAATCTCACATTGCATGGACCAAAAAATATGGAAATTTTTTGAGAGATTTTTTAGAAAATCCTTTGGTGATGAACTCTTATTTAGTGATTTAAAGTTTAAAATGATTTACATTTTGATTTTTTGAATTTTAGAATTTATTCAGACTTTTCAAAATTTTCTAGATTTCTAACGACACCTAGATCAAGCAAAAGGAAAGTAGAATATGACGTGCAGAGATTTGTTAGCTTTAGAGCTAGTGCTTGATTTCATAGCATTTGTGAAAATAAGAAAGTAATTCAGGACTGAGGTTTTAAAAATCCAAGAGGAAAAGTTGAAAGTTTGATTATTGCTCGATAGTGGGAAAATTTTTGACTGCTGATGCAATAGTTGGGATTGTAATGGAATTTTATGCCAACCTTTCTGAAGCTTCTGTTGATTATGCATTTTTTTGTGGAAAAAGGGTAGAATTTACTCCAAAGAAAATAAATGATTTTTATTCTATAGAAGATGTGTATAGATGCCAACATAATTCTTTTTTCTGTTACAGCTCATGCTTTAGATGAAGTTATTTCTTTTCTGACTAGTGAGAAAGAGGCATGGAAAACAAAAAAAAATAGAGTTAAAGTTAACTTTCCCATTTCTATGTTAAATGTAGTATCTAAGGCCTGACATTAATTTATTTCTAGAAGAATGATTCCGACAAATCATTTTAGTGAGGTGACCAAAGATAGAGCCATCCTAAACTGCTGTATTCAGCAAGTGATGGATATAAATGTAGGATCTATCATTTATATGAACACTCGATCTATTGCTCTGGGAGAGACTTCTAGTGGATTGGCACATCCTGCTCTTATTTACACACTTTGTGAGCAGACAGGAGTTGACTTCAGACTTAATGAGGAGAGGATTGAGCCTTAGAGACCCATTGGGCCTGCCAACATCAACACTTATGAGTCCCATGTTGATTGGAGATCTGGAAGATAAGTCAGGGATATTCGTTCTACTTCTAGAACCTCTAATGAGCCTACTTCAAGTGACCCCAACAACAGGGAGTTGTTCGATCAGATGTTGATACAACATGGAGACATTTTGAGGATGGATCAAAGGATGCAGAATATAGAGGCTAGAAATGCTCACACCGATGATTTGATTCACCGGAAATTTGTGTATGATGTTGCTTATGATGATGCTTTAGTGAGATACCTGAGGGGTGGCCATACAGTTCAGTTCCCTATTCACCCTTGTTATACTTCATATCAGCAGCAGAAGTTAGATGTCGATGAAGAGGAACATGATGACTGGTGATCTATTTTGTTTGCTTGTTTTTGTTTGTACTGTGTGATTGTATTGTTTTTGTTGTAATGTTATTTAGACTTTGTTGTTATGTTTTGTGAAACTGTAATGTAGAAAATTGTTTTCATTTTTTGAATTTAGTTTAGTTTCGTTGTTATTTTCAGCACTTTGTTCAATTTTGTGATTAGCTCTTTCTCAGCAAATTTTATATGTATTATATGCAATTTAATGTTTTTAAACTTATAGTTTTCATTTTAGCACCTGCAGTATTTTCAAATTTATGTTAAAAAGTCAGAATCCCCAGAAGGTATAATTTTTTGTTAATGTATTTAATGCTTTCTTTTACCCTTCATTTTTAAAGCTCTTCATGTAAAAATCTTTTTTTAATTTAGGGGTGGAGAAGAAGAAAAATCATTTTTAGAAAGAGAGAAAGAACTTAATTTTATTTATCCTCACTTAATTATATTTTCAAAATTTTAAATTTAATATGACATTTGGTATTAGAGGTTAACTGTTGATAACTATATTTATGTTTCTAAATATATAGTAAATTTAAGTAAAAATTTTAAATAATAAATGTTAATTCTAGAGGCTAAGATATTTGTTAAAAGAGAATAAGACTATGTTTTTTCTATTTTTAGTAAAGGAAATTTGTTTTTTGAAGTATAAAAAATCTTAAAAAATCATGTAAAAATAAAAGAATTAAATTTTATGAAATCTTTAAGTTAATATAAATTTGTTAAGTGAATAAATGTAAAAAGTTTTTAACTTTAAGAAGAAGATAGTGATGTTCAAAATCATTAAAGTTTATCCAGATATAGTAATCTTGACATATAAAAATAAAAAAAAAGAGAGAAGAAAAGAAAGAAAGAAAAGAAAAAGGGGATTAAAAATAATGCTCAAAAGAAAAGAAGAAGAGAAAGAAAAAAATATATATGGGGAGAAGCTTGAGGAGATGTCTAATTAAAAATTGGCTTCACTTGAATCAACTTAAGAAAAAAAACTTGAACACATTTTCTAAATTTTTTATATGAATGTTAACTTAATTATTAATAAAGGTTTATGAAGTTTTTTTTTATATGAATTTGCTAAGTGACTTTAATATAACAAATTGCAAATTTTCTTGAAAGAAATAGAGGATTAAAAACCTTAGACTTAATTATTGAATATCCTTACACCTTTAGTATTAACTGGAGTTGTTTTGAATTTTTCTTAAGTTATACTATTATATTTGGAAAACTAAAATATGGAAGTCTAAAAGTTAAGATCTTTATCATAAGTCATATTTTTTTTATGTAATAGAGGAGTTACTTGAGGATAATTAACATGTAAGTTTGGGAGATTTTGATAAACCAAAAATATATGCATTTTTAGACCCGTATTTTATACTTACTTTTGAAGATATTGCACTTTAATGGAAGGTGTTTTGATGTTTTCTTGTAGGTTGTTGATTTTTAGGGCTTAAAGCAAAAATAAAGCAAAAAAGGATGAAATTTAGAGTTAAAATGTCATTTTTGAAGAAATGCTCTGCGCCGGTAGTGCTAAGGGCACCACAGACGACGTAGAACAAATTAATGCGGAGATTTTTTACACAGCACCGACGACCCCGTTTCTAGAAGGTTCGATGTATTTGGATGATTTTTGAAGAGTTTTTGGAGGCACCTCTTGGAGAACCGGCCTTGGGCTCTATTTGGGGCCGAATTTCATCAGAAAAAGGGCTACTCTACATTTTTCACTCCTCTACATTCATTTTTCGCTCCACATCATTCCATTCCACTTCCATATTGGAGTCAATTAAAGATTTTATTTCATAGTTTAGAGTTTTTGTGGTGACATTTAGTGTAAAACTTTATGTAAGAGTGTTGGAGAAGGAGAAAAGTGAGATATATTCTTCCTACATTTCTAAGGAAATGCTACAAAGGATTTATTTTGAGAAAGAGTTTTCAAATAAGTATTATTTGTTTATTAGTGTTGTATGAACTTTCTTTTATATATGAGATTTGTGTTTTGTTATTTCTTTCTCATGAAATCCGAGTAGTTCCATCTATCTTTCTCCCTACTCTGAGACATTGTGAAATAAAGAGATAATATGAATGTGTCAATATTAAATTGTAAAATAAATTGTGATGATTTTTCAACTCCAAACTTAATTTACATTTCTATCTGGCCAATTGAATTGTTAAAATGTGTTGTGAAACATATGATCCGGGAAATAGAGTATGAGTTCTACAATAAAGTAATGATAACATTTGATTCCATGAAGGAGAACATCGTTTATGGAATTAAGTGCAAATAAATAGGGAAATATTCTTTATTGAGTGTAGAATTGGAGAACCTTTGGGGTGACAGACTAAAATCTTTAATTCACTCTTAGTATTTAAAAACTGAAGTGAGAGCTAACCTTCAAGTGAAGGGAAGTTGAAGCTCAAGAGTTGGAGTCGGTATCCTTCTAGCCTAGCCACAGATTTAGGGACTAAACACTGAGATTAGTCAATGATTTTTTATGCACTGTATCAGGGTAGAGAATTAAAATTGCTCCTATTTGACATGAGACATATTTTGAAAATTTATTTCATCTCATTTTACCATAGCCTCATTATAGTGGGAAGGATGCTTTTTCACATAAGAATCTCTCTTACATAAACATAGTTAATAGATTATTATTTACTATTTTAAATTTTGAATATTTAATTTGATAATAGTTTAAAAATTTAATTTTGATTACATCTCAATAATTGAAATTAGTGACAGTGATTTCAATTGACTTTCTGTGAATTTCATAGCAAATATGTCATTTCCAAATTAAACCTTCCCCGTAGGATCGATTCTTGGGACTTTAATAGAAAGTCCATTATTACTTGATAGTGATACATATACTTGCGTATAATCAGAATATTAATTGATTGTATTTAATTAAATTTTACACAATCTATCACAACAAAAAATTCGGATCAAAACTATAGAGCT
Source organism: Phalaenopsis aphrodite (assembly GCA_003013225.1). Taxonomy (NCBI): domain Eukaryota; kingdom Viridiplantae; phylum Streptophyta; class Magnoliopsida; order Asparagales; family Orchidaceae; genus Phalaenopsis; species Phalaenopsis aphrodite. Next base: position 908,727 of record NEWO01000207.1, read on the forward strand.
TATGAAATTTAATTTGATAAATTTTTTTATTTTGAGGCAAAATTTGGGATTTTAAGATTGTGGGTGAAATTAAGCCTGAGATGGGGTCAATTGAGGTTGATTTTGGTCTCATTTGGGATTGAATATGAAGAATTTGAGTTTAGAGTTGAAATTGGGTGAGATTGAAGTTAATTTGGTGGAAATTGGGGTTGCATTGAGGAATTTAGACATTTAGGGACAATTTGAAGATTTTGGTCAAAAGGGCCAATTTAGTCANATTGAGGAATTTAGACATTTAGGGACAATTTGAAGATTTTGGTCAAAAGGGCCAATTTAGTCAAATTGCAGTGAATGGAATGGCTCAAATAAATTTTGGGGAGATTTGGAGAGATTTTTGAGATTTTGGAAATTTTTGGAATTTTTGGGGTATGAATGACATTTTGGTAATTTTGGAGATTTTGGGGGGTTTTTGAGAATTTTAGAAAATTTGAGGCATTTTGGTTAATTTAAGTGATTTGGAATGGTTTGAAATAACTTTTGAAGACTTTGAGAATTTGGGTAATTTTGGTAATTTTTGGCAGAATCTAAGGTTTAGGGGCAATTTGGTAATTTGGTGTCAAGAAGGGTCAAAATTGGGAATTTGGTAAAATTAGGATTGATCGAGAATGTTAATCATGAGGTCACCCTATTTGAGCCATGAGATCAAGGGAACTCCCATTAAGGATCCTTCATGTGCTGGCTTAGCCAAACCCTAGCCTAGGGCTAATGGTTTAGGAGACCATCCACATGAGTTTCCAATAGAGGAAGGGATCAAGTTAGACAAGTTTGGGTTAGGGTTGTGAGTGAATGTGAAAGTTTCATGTGTGTATATGTGTTGACCTTACCAAGACCACACAACCCAGGGCTAACCTTAAGGCCAAGAGGTCTTACGGGGACTCTTCTTGAGCTTTCCAATATTGGTTCCACTATTAAGTCCTAGAGGTTAGAACCAACATGTGGAACTTCAAAATTAGCAAAGAAGAGTTTTAGAATTTTTAATGGTGAAGGTTCCTATCGACACTATTTTTGGTGGAGTTTCCTGTTGGAAGATGTCGGACGCCAGAATCGAAATTCAGTCTCCGGCTTCTGAAGGACTTTTTAATTTACATATAAATATATAAGTATAGAAAATATGAAATCAATCTGACCCCATATTTTTCATAGTTTAAATGAAAGAGCATTATACCTCAAACCCTGTATCAATCCCGAAAGATAAACACAAGTCTCAAAGATGAGGCTCGCTCAAATAAACTAAGAAATATATGACATCCGTTTGGTCAGCGAAATCATTTTATTTGTCGACAAGTTCCCTTATTTAATATGAAGAATTAAATTGTGTTTTTTTTTAAGTTGGGTTCGTAAAAGCTTCCTATAAGGGCAAACCCCTATAGTTAATTACATCTTAGATAACTAAAGTCACCTCAGAAAACTCTCGATAAAAATAAAAAAATGTTATCTTCAAAGAGGTCAGAAGGATATGACTTTTCAATGAGATCAGATAAGAGGTGTGAAAGGGGAATGGTTCAAAGTTAGAACATTTTGTTGTAGAGTCCAAAGGAGGAAGAACTAGGGGATGTCATAGATTCGGAAGAGAACCTCGGTGACTTCCCAGTCTATCCTATTTTTTTGCTTCAATTTTATGGAGAAATTATTTGAGTGTTTCATCCAGTCAATTTTGTTTGTTAGTGCTTACATTAGTGTGAAACAATCACATGAATATCGTGGAAGATATAAGGAATTAGGTCGTGATGAACGACAACCTTGGAATCCTAAGACGAGTTAGGGCTTATATTGAACAATAGAGCCATACAAAGGCCTAAAAAAAAGGTTGAGGATTTATGTTGCATAAACAAACAACCTCAAAGTTCTATGGCTTGTTATTTAATTCTAAGAAAAGATATGTTATTATAGATCCTCTGGCTGTTGAAGATGGTTGTGCTGCCCACAGTGCTAGCTCCAAGCTCCTCGTCACGATAAGTTTAAATTTTCTAATGTGTCAAGTCATGATGTCGAATCAGATGTCCCAAAGTTTATGGTCATTTAAATATTATGGGGAATATTAATGTTGATTAGAGCGACACCAGTTAGGATCCTATGGTTCCCTCGTTCTGGTACCACTATTTTTTATTAGATTCACTTAGTCCAAATGAATTTGCTAAACTCAACTTAATGAGTTCTATATTTTCATTTAGACCATTGGAAATCTCATTAGCAACCATAGCTTACCTCCTCCGAGGGATTCTTGCTCATCCGATAGAGACGTCTTAATTTAGTTGCAATTGTTGTTTTGTGATGTTTGTGATTAAATTTGAGTTTGTCTTATATTTTGAATTTTGTTGTGGTAAATTTTATCTTGGTTGATTTTAGCTTTAGTTTTGGATTTGCAGCTATCCTAGCAGTTTTTATTTTCACGTAGGGTGACATCATTGTTTTACATGCAAGTTTTATAAGTATAAAAATATAACGTGGAAAGTACAAAAAAGGACAACACTGTAAACTGTAAAAGCGTACCTAGCGAGTCTTCTCATTCCAAGGTTCTCTAGCGTGTTGGGTAGACTACATTATAAAGATTGGATAATATGCTACATTCTCATTCCAATCTTTATATAAACCTTATCCAATCTTATTTCTTTCAGGATGATCTGGGATGCTACAAAAAGTTTGATTTGGGCTCTTTAAAACTTTATGATTTTAAATTTTCAAAAAAAAAGCCTAATCATAAAAGATTGAGATAATCTAAAATTTAAGATAAAAATTTTCAAGATTTTTTAAAACCTACTCTTACTTTTCTTCCTGGCCTTCGACTGAATTTTAAATAGGTTGCATTAAATAGTCATATTCCAAGTCATACTAATAAGGCCACCACAATATCTAAAGACCGCTTTAGATAACTGCATCTTTTGCATTTTTTGATGAAAAGCTTATGTACTTCTCCAACATGACTGACCCAACATAGATTTCTACTTAATTGGTTGTATAGTGCACTTAGGTCTTTAAAAGGCTTCCCGACATAGACGAGATGTGAGTCTTTCTATTGATAACATTTCCAGTTTTGCTGCTGAACCTTCCTTTCTCCTCTTTTAAATGACATCCTTACCACTTTGGCTAGTATAAGTCCCACTTTTTGGAGCTCCAGCAGATAATCATAAGATAGAGTTTCATTTCTTTGACCTTAGGGATACTAAAATTCTCGCAAACGACACACTTCATGGATTGCTGATCGAGGGTCTCTAGCGTGTTGGGTAGACTACATTTATGATCATGTAGACTTAGGGTCCTTGTAGCTTGAGATGACGGGTTTGTGGTACCCTAACCAAGCTACCCCTACATATTAGGGATTATTTCTCCCTCCTTTTACTACTCTTATTGAACCCTCTCGCTCATTTTGCTTTCATTGATATCAAATTGATGGCTCGATTACTAATAAACTATTGCTTGTTTGAAATACAACTATTTGTCCACAGTCTTTATGACCTGGATGTGATTTGGTGTATTGGGATTCCCCATCACGATGATTTGTTTATTTTGTAGGCTTTGTGTGTCGAGTTTGTTACCCATGTGAGACCGTGAGAGACTCACTCTCCACCCCGTGACATAGCAGGAGCTTTGAAAGCATCAGAGTATTCCTATGTGAATTAATTGTCCTTTTTATAGCCTTCTGTTGGTCTTCACTACTAATGTATGAAAACTTATTTAGAGCAAGAATATTCTTGGG
>NEWO01000207.1:924572-940408 GCA_003013225.1 Phalaenopsis aphrodite
ACTCTTTGACATATATCACAAGTTTTGATATAAGCATTAACATCTCTAAAAATTGTAGGCCAATAAAATACAGATTGTAGAATTTTGTATACTATTTTATCAACACCAAAATGTCCCCCAAAATAAAAATTATGACATTTTGGATAATTTCATAAGTTTCTTCTAATGGTACACATCTTCGAATGATCAAATCCTTCCTTTGTTTATATAAATATGGGTCATCCCAAAGAAAAGTCTTAGCTTCAGAAATAAATTTCCTCATTTGTTGATATGTCATTCCATAGGGTTTAAGATAACTAACAATACAATTTACAATGTCGACTTACCACGGAACATGCCACTCATTTACAGTGAACAATTTTTCATCTGGAAAATGTTCATTAATTTCTTTTTCAAAATAAAGTGGTTTTTCTAATTCAAGCATGGACAAATGATCAACAATTTGATTTTTAGTTCCCTTCCGATCTACAATTTGAAAATCAAATTCTTGTAAAAGAAGAATCCATCTTATAAGTCTCGGTTTAGTATCCTTCTTTTTCATTATGTACTTAATATCAAAATGATCTGTATGCACTATACAATGAGTTCTAACCAAATATGATCTAAATTTATCAAAGGCATATACTATTACTAATAACTCTTTTTCAGTTGTTGTATAATTAATTTGAGTTTCATTAAGAGTTTTACTAGCATAGTAAATAACTTTGAAATTTTTATCACATCTTTGTCCTAAAACAACTTCAATAGCATAATCACTTGCATCTCACATAAGTTTAAAAGGTTTTTTCCAATTTGGTGAAACTATAATGGTGCAGCGATTAATTTTTTTTTTAATAATTTAAAAGCTTTTAGGCATTCTTCATTAAAATTGAAAAATTGCATCTTTCTCCAATAAATGACATAAAGGCTTAGCAATCTTAGAAAAGTCCTTAATACATCGCCTATAGAATCCAACATGTCCTAAAAAACTCCTAATTTACCTTACATTTATTGGATAAGGTAAATTAGCGATCACTTGAATTATAGTAGGATATACTTTCATATCATTTTATGATATTTGATGACCTAATACAATTCCTCCTGCTACCATAATTTGACATTTTTCCTAGTTACGGACTAAATTTGTTTCTTCATTGTGCTTAAAAACTTTAGATAAATGTTCTAAACATGAGTCAAATGAAGTTCCAAACACTAAAAAGTCATCCATAAAGTCTTCAATCCCTTTTTCAATTAAATCATAAAAAATTGTCATCATACATCTTTGAAATGTAGCAGGGGCATTACATAAACCAAAGGGCATTCTTCTAATTAAAAAAGTATCATAAGGACTAGTAAATCTTGTTTTCTATTATTCCTCAGAAGATATTTGAATTTGGTGATAACCGGTATATCCATCCAGAAAATAAAAGTATTTGTGTTAAGCTAGTCTATCAAACATTTGATCTAGAAAGGGTAGTGAAAAATGATCTTTCATAGTGGAAAGATTTAATTTTCTATAATCAATGCATAATCACCACCCTGTAAATTGTCTAGTAGGTATTAACTCATTATGCTCATTCACAGTTACAATTACTCCTCATTTCTTAGGAACACAGTGAATTGGACTAACCCATGCACTATCTGAAATAGGGTAGATAATTCCAACATCTAACCACTTTAAAATTTCTTTCATAAAAGGATTTATTCTCCTTTGTGGATCAGCCCTGGGTTTACAGTTTTCTTCCAGATTAATTATATGCATACAAATTGAAGGACTGATTCCTTTAATATCAACAATTGTCCATCCAAAGGCTTTCTTAAAAGTTTTCAGAAATTTCATCAGCTTTTCCTCTTCTTCCTTTGTTAACTTCAAAGAAATTATAATAGGTAAAGTAGAGGAATATCCTAAAAGGCATATTTTAAATGTTCAAGAAGTAATTTCAACTCAAGTTCTGGATGTTTTTCAATAGATGGAAAAAATGATTTATCTTTGTCTATCGTGTCAAAAATTTCAAAACTTTCTTGAACATAACTTGAATCTTCCTTAAAAAGGTTTACACATTGATCTAATTCCTCCTCTTGGTCGTGTTCCAAATCTTTTTCTTCAGATTTTTCTTCATAAGTAGTTTTTAAATGACATTCGCTTAGATATCTTATAACATCCATTCTATAACATTCATCATCTTTACCTTTTGCAGTGTATTTTATTGATTTTGAAAATTTAAAAGTAACAGTTTGATCATTGACGCGCATTATTAATTCTCCTTTCTGCACATCTATCATTGCTCTTCTTGTGGCTAGGAAAGGTCTCCCCAAAATGACAGGTATCTCTTTATCTTCCTCCATATCTAGCACAATGAAATCAATAGGAAAGATAAATTGATCCACTTTCACTAGGACATCTTCTATAACTCCTTTATAATAGGTTATTGAACGATCTGATAATTGCAGAGTTACAGTAGTGGGGTTATTTCTCCTAATCCCAATCTTTTAAATACTGATAATGACATAAGGTTAATGCTTGCACCTAAATCACATAAAGTTTTCCCATAAAATTTGTCTCCTATTGCACATGGAATTATAAAGCTACCAGCATTTTTAAGCTTTTCAGGAAGTTTCTTCTGAATTATAACACTGCACTTCTCAGTAAGTGCAACAGTTTCATTATCTTCAAACTTACTTTTTCTGTTGAGAATATCCTTCATAAACTTTACATAGCTCGACATTTTTTCTAAGGCTTCAGCAAATGGAATATTGATTGTAAGCTTCTTAAATATTTCTACAAATTTTTTAAATTTGCTTATCCAACATCTGTTGCTGAAGTCTCTAAGAAAATGGAGGTGGTGGCTTTTCTAAATCAATTTTCGGTGAAGAAATAGATCTTTCAGAATCTTTCAGAGCGTCCTCTTTTGATTCTTCAATTTCTTCTCTCTACTTCAATCTCTTTTTGAATCCTACCTTCCAACTCTCTTCCGCTTCTAAGTTGTACGACTTTAACTTGCTCTTTATTATGGTCTTTTGGATTTGATTCAGTATTACTAGGATGTGTTCCTTGGGATTTATTACTTAATGAACTTGCAATTTGCCCAAGTTGATTCTCAATATTTCTAATTGTAGCTCCTTGACATTGTAACTGATTACCCATTTATAACACCACTTCTTCTATAGATAACTTCTTATTCTTAGATTGTTTATTACTGTTGATTCCTGGAGGATAAGTAGATCTATAATTATTATTCCCTTGGTTGTTCCAGTTTCCTAATGGGTTTCCTTAGTTGTTCCCCCATTGCTAATTATTAGCACCCGAATTATTATTCCAGCTAAAGCTCGGATGGTTCTTCCAACTTGGGTTATAATAATTGGAATATGAGTTATTTTTCTTATTATTTATGACATTCAAAGTTTCTAATGATGCTTGAGAATCTACCATTTGACCTAATGAATTCTCTTCAATCATGCAAACTGGTTGAGAAAAATTCATTCCAAATTGATCTAACTTCCTTGAAATTGCAGCAACTTGATTTGCTAACATAGTAAATGCATCTGTTTCATGAATATTGGCTACTTTCTTTGGATTCACCCTCTCAGAAGGCCATTAAAAATTATTGGTAGCCATCTCTTCAATTAAATCATAAGCGTCATGAAATGGTTTAAACATCAATGAACCACCACCAGCGGCATCGATAATAGATCTAAGAGAACCAATTAATCCATTATAAAAGATTTGAATTATTGACCAATCTTGTATAGCATGGTGTGGACACTTTCGTAAGAGTTCTTTAAATTGTTCCCATGCTTCATAAATAGATTTCATGGATTTAAATCACCACAACTTCTTCCAACATTTAAGATCAATACTCTCCACAACTTCCATCCAAAACTTAATCAATTATTATTTTAAGTAGAAAAATAAAGAAAACTACTCATAATATATGAAGAAAACTAAATCACACTTTAGTTTAAAAGAAGAAATCATTGTCAAACCAATAACAAGTATCGATTAAAACCAAAAGTAGTCTAAAATAAAAAGATAAAAACTTATCTCAAGTCCTCCACTAAACTCTTGAAGTTCCTTTGAATCGCTTCCCTTTTACAATCACTCTAAACAAAATAATAAAAAGGATAAAGTAGATAAAAAGTTGTTCCTGAAAATCTCTCCGAACTAACTCCCTAGAAAAGAACTTTAAAACTTGTCAATATTTTCAAGACTCTTTTCTAAGTCCTCTCTTCTTTTTTTCATAGTTTTCCAAGAGGTGCCTTGGGATCTCTTCAAAATGTGTCTTGATTCGATGTATTTCCCCAAGAGATGATCCTTTCATGATAATTTTCATCCATACTGGTTACAACCACCTATTAAGCTAATGGGTACCTCAAAAATCTTTTTGAAATTCATGAAAACCGATTTTACTTGTCTAGTAATTGCCACTGGCACTTAAGCACGGGGTGTCGGTGCTTAGGCGCGACCTTCTCTATTTAACCAACGCTTAAGGGCCGGATCTGGAGCTTAGGCGCCAAAACTCTTTTGCATAATTTTTCACATTTTTGCTCCAATTTTGATCCTTTTTTACTCCTTTAAGCATTTTTTCTATTTTTACTTGTATCTGCAAAAAAAACACAAAAATACATTCCATTAAAGCACAATATATCAAAAATAGGTATAAAAATGTGTTTAAAAACACTATATATTTTAAGTGTATCAATAACCAAATTTTTTACGTAGAGAAAACCTAGAAAGAGAAAACCCACAGAGTCTGACCTAGTCAAAATAATCCACAAGAAAATTATTGGTACAAAAGTTCACTCTTTTTATTAATTAGGGAAGATGAGATTATAAAAGTTAAGAATCATAGAAGTCTAATAGTAGTTTGGCTACAAAAGTCATTTTTGGACTACTAGAATATCAATTGGTGGCTACAAGAAACATAAAAAGATTAAAAGTTATAGTTGGTTCCTTCAACAACCGTAGTTAGCTAAAACAATAGCTGGTGGTCGTTCACCTAAACTTCTCTCCACAAGTAAAGCTTTAGTTGCCATCTCGTTCTCTTCTTCTCCTCCTTTTTTAAGTGAATAATAAGAGAACTTTATGTCAATTTATCGAGAATTTTAAAACATTTTATCGATGGATCTACATTGATATCTTTAATCATATATCATTTTTTCATTGTTTAAGTGTCTTAACAACCTTAGAATTGAATGAACTAGGCTCATTGGATTCCTTTTATCTAACTGCTCGATTTGATTATAAGCATGCAAAATTTGAAATCATTTGACCATCAAATTAATTTTCCAAAGCTTACAAATATACTCCAAGTTCTTAATCTATATTTATTTGGACTAGAATTGAATCACTTACTGTCATTTGGCTTGTATTAATGAGATTTTCATTTTAAAAATAAATTTGTTGACATTAGAGTTTAGAATATTCTAAAGTTGAAGTTGAAATTTTTTTTAATCCAAAATGCATTAAGATTCATACTTGATCATATAAACTTCTTGATGACATCAATCATAAAAAAATACTATTACAAATTATAAACATTTTAGATACACTAGTGCAAGAGATGAAACCATACTCAAGAAATAAATCATAGAATTACTTATTTTTAATTCTGTATTGGATGATCAAGTTGAACATTGATAACTCAAAATTGATAATATTTGTCAACTTATAAAAAAGTTTTATTATGAAAACTTCATTGATAGAAAGGAAGCTATATTTAAAAATTCAAGTAGAACATTTTAAACTTAAAGTTGATCAAAGTTAAGTTTTTTGAGATCTCTTTATGATGTCTACCTTATGTCAAATATTGATGTAGATAAGAAAATCAGTCAAATATTCTCATACTAACTAAGACATGTAATAAAACCAAAGATGATTCTCTTATGAGTTTATTAATAATATATATTGAAAAAGTATTGCAATAAGCTTCGATGTAAAATCAATATTTAATGATTTTGATAAAGTGAAAATGCACCGAACATAATTTTCAATAAATAATTATAATAATTAAAATGAAAGATATAATCTTTGTATTATAAATTTAGCCTAATTTTTTTTATTTAATTTACTTTAGAAATATGAATTTTAATTAAAATTTGATTTTATTCAACATCCCCTCAAATTCTAATGCCCCCAATGATTTAATAATTATGATTATCTTAATATATGGGACCGTTAATCGAGCCAACCAGTTGCAGCGAAGCGTCCCCGACCACCGCCCGGCTGTCCTTGTCGAACCGATCACCCACCTTTATTCGAATGTTCAGCTATAGCCAACAACTGTCAGTCAAATGATATAAATACCCTCTCTTTATAGAACACGTTACCGCCAATATGGGCCTAATCTCGTCATTTCACGACTTAACCAACTGGCTGTTGCTTCGGAGCCTTTAATTAAGCACCGCTGACGTGTCCGGATGATGAAGAACTGTCGCCGTGGTGTATGATTACGGAAAATAGGTGTGCGTTTATCAGTTGCTTTTTCTTGTCCTGGCCCTCCTGGGAACAGAAGAAAATAGAAGTCGAGGTAGAGTGTCTTTGAAGCAAAAAAAAAAAAAAAAAAAAAAAATGGAAATGGTGGGGAGCAATTTTCTCTGATTCCTGCCCGGCTCCCTACTTCGATCATTTTGTCTCCTCTCTGAAACTTGAACTCATTCGGAATTCTAATTCTCGATCTCCTGTTTATCACAAAACCCTAGATCTCATCGGCCATGCCGGGACTCGTCTCCCCCCCGGACGTGGCGGCGCTCCGGATCACGGTGCCAGATCGTGTCAGCACCCGAAATAGAGAAAATGGGGATGATCCCGACCTCCGCAGCGCTAAAAGCCGTTCACCAGCGCCAAAGAAAGGGTTGTTGCCCTCCCCGTCATCGTCGTCCCGCGCCAAGCCCGCGCCGGAGAAGAACTCTTCCGGTGGCAAGCGGCGAGGATCTTCCATTCTGGAAAAGCCACTCCTCGATGAATCATCATTGGATAACCCTGATCTCGGGCCGTTCCTGCTCAAACTCGCGCGCGACACGATTGCCTCAGGCGAGGGACCGAATAAGGCCCTCGAATACGCGATCCGAGCGTGCAAGTCGTTCGAGCGTTGCGCTGTTGAGAGCGGGGAGCCGAGCTTGGAGTTGGCGATGAGCCTCCACGTGACTGCGGCGATATATTGCAGTCTTGGGCGGTATGATGAGGCGCTGCCGGTTATGGAGCGTGCCGTGACGGTACCAGACGTGTCGCGTGGACCGGACCACGCACTCGCTGCCTTCTCCGGTTATATGCAGCTTGGGGACACACACTCCATACTGGGCCACATAGATCAATCCATTGATTGTTATTCCCGCGGCCTCGAGATTCAGATCCAAGCCCTAGGTGACTCGGATCCTAGAGTCGCCGAGACCTGCAGATACTTGGCCGAAGCCCACGTCCAAGCAATGCAGTTTGACAAGGCGGATAAGCTCTGTCAGAGAACCCTTGAGATCCACAGGGAGCATAGTGAACCGGCTTCCATCGAGGAGGCTGCAGATCGACGATTGATGGCTATTATCTGCGATGCTAAGGGTGACTATGACGAGGCCCTCGAGCATTTAGTGTTGGCCTCCATGGCTATGATTGCTAACGGCCATGAGGGTGAGGTTGCCTCCATAGACGTGAGCATTGGCAACACCTACCTTGCACTTGGTCGTTACGATGAGGCCGTCTTCTCTTATCAGAAGGCTCTTACCGTGTTCAAATCCACCAAAGGTGATAACCATCCAGCTGTTGCTTTGGTGTTCGTACGCCTTGCCGATCTTTATTACAGAACGGGGAAGCTCCGCGAGTCACGATCATATTGTGAAAATGCTCTTCGAATCTACGCCAAGCCTGTTCCAGGGGCAGTGGCCGAAGACATTGCTGGAGGTTTAGCGGAAATCGCAAGCTTATATGAAGCGTTTGAGGAACCTGAAGAGGCATTAAAGTTATTGCAGAGATCGTTGAAGTTGCTGGAAGATGTTCCAGGTCAATGGAGCTCTGTTGCTGGTATTGAAGCACAAATTGGAGTAATGTTTTATATTGTTGGCCGGTATGAGGAGTCAAGAAACTCCTTTGAAAGTGCTGTTGGGAAGCTGAGGGCAGTTGGTGAAAAGAAATCAGCATTTTTTGGAATGGTGCTAAATCAGATGGGGTTGTCCTGCATTCAATTATTTAAGATTGACGAGGCTGCAGGGCTGTTTGAAGAATCAAAAGCAATATTGGAGCAGGAATATGGGACGAGCCATCAGGACACTCTTGGTGTGTATACTAATCTTGCGGCTACCTATGATGCTATGGGAAGGTGACTCAAACTTCAACTGTTTTTCCATAATTTCATTTAAAAATCATTTTTTATTTGTAAGGATGGTGGAACACTTAGGATTAAAAATTAAGCTCATTACACTAGCAGAAGGGTACTTAGCAAATCTGATGCATAAACTGATGGGCAAGGGCCGCTGCTTCTATGTTAAGAACTCAGATTTTTGTTTCACTTCCAATGTGAGATTAATATCCATTTTCATTGGAACTAGCGGTCTCCCCTTGCTTGAGAGCCCCTAACACTGATCATGACTCCTGCTGAAACATAAACTTTTAAAAATCATTGAGTTTAAACTCATCATTTTATCATCAAAGTTACTTTGAACACATGAAAGAAATAACCAAAACCAATGAGCTCCACCAAGACCTAGGAGATCCACTAAATGGATAAAACATGCTTGATCTTGGCTGTTGGCTTTGATACATCTTATTAGGAAAGGAGGATTTTGTTTGTATGAAATTTTATTTATGCTTTGTCAGTTTAACATCCTTTTAGGAAATTGGAACTTTTTTATTGCAGACATTTTAGGAAATGGAACACTGACTATCCCAACTTTTGTTGCATGATATTTTCTTTTTTTTGTTTTTTTTCACTTCAGATAAATTCTTTCCCACAGTATCTTTTCTTTGGATGAGTAGTAACATCATATTATACAATACAATTTTTTACCAAACTTATCCTTCATGGAGCTAGTTGACAAGGATTCATCCAAGGCGGCTGTGGCATGGCAATATTCCTAGCTTCAGCAAAATGGGCATAATAAGGAAAAACATCTTAGGCGATTGGCTAGCTGAATAAGAAGCAATCAGCCTATGCATTCCCAAATGCTTTCACATATGTTATTGTAAGTAGCGTCGTCCTGACAATGTAAGGAGCATTAGCAAAAGAAAGCGCAAACGAAACTTTATTTAGAGAGTCACGTTGGAATATTAGTATCTAATTTTCTCTTAAATTAACTATTAGTCCAAAAAACAAATTAGTAACTATCAATACTCACTAATACACATTGAGGACCCTCCAAAACTAGAAGACAACTATTCTACATGGCCTGTTGAGATGCCCTTTATTATGCTTCCAAATATTTTTGATTGATTGCATTTAGCTTTACAAATGTGAAAGGAAACATTAATAGATGTGTTGTGCATAATGTTGTTTCTTTTAAACAAATTACTAGCTTAGACAAAGAACAAAGAAGAGTGTGAAGGTAGGAGAAAAGAGTAAGTACATAGGAAGAATGGTAACTTGCATTTTTATGGTGCTCTATGATACACATATATGCACTAAGCTATAGAAAACATGGTGTGTATTTTGGCAATAATTGTTATGATCTTACACCTTTGATTATCCCATTTGCTATAGATGAAGGCTCGAGATGCGCTTTTGTTAGTAGTGGAGCTGCTCTTGTTGTTGTTATTGTTTTTGATTGTTGTGATCCCTTCTTAAGTTGATGGTTTTTGTTAGTAGCATCAAATTGTTATGCAGGCAATGAAATCTCGAGCTGGAGAGATTTAGTGAAGATGTCAACAATTTGATCTTGAGACAAGAGAAGTCATATATGGAGATTGTTTGAGCGTTGATTCAATCATTGATAAAGTGTTAGTCAACCTCTATGTGCTTTGTTTGAGCGTGAAAGAGGGTATTGTTTACCAGAGTAAAATTCAATATAGTTTAGCAAGCAAGCCAGATAGGTTGCTCTAGGGCACATGAAATTTTTGAAGTAATAGGTGAATCCATGTAATTTTTTGTTTCGGTCGTGTCAAAAGCACTATTTAGCTTTTGTTGATGAGTGGGCAACTATCAAATGCTTTTTGACAACCTATTTTATTAAATTGTCTCCTAAGAGTACACAACAAACTTTTGTGAATTTTCAATCTTTGTTATCTCTAGCCGAATTAGAGTTGAAATAGCTTTTTAATTAAAATTTTCCGACGATTATGGGAATAACAAAGTTGATTGTGTTATGGCAGCAACGGGGCAATTGCTTTAGATATTGGTAGACGAATTTAAGGGGTTTGTGCATGTGTTGATATGCTTTGTTAATGGCAAAGAAGATGTTAGGATGACATATGCTTAAATATTGAAGAGATCTGCAGATGCTTGTATTGTTGCAGGTTTGAGAAATTGTTGTTTGGGAGTGTAGTGGGAGGTTCTTTGTTTTATTTTGGTTTTGGATTGGTTTTTAAGATGTTATACTTGATCAATCTATGGTAGACTAGAATAGAGAGATTGGTTGAAATGTAAGCCAGTTGATGTTTTGTTGATATAGAGACCAAGAAAGTGATGGATTCCACCTATATTTCACTTATGGAGTTTTTGTTTAGGGTGTGAAGTATATTGTCTATTGCTGGATTGTTATTTCCTGCTACTAGTTCATCCACATAGATGAGAACAAAGGTGTGAATTTTTCCTTGATCTTCGATCATGAGTGTGAGATGATGAAGCTTGAGTGAAACTTATAATAATATAAATGCCAAAAATTGAGGTGTGATCTGGTGGATGTCAACATGCCCCCAAAAATTGTTAGATGAGTGTAATCGGGTGGATGTTTAGATTTGCTAGTGCTTGAAGAGCATGAAATTCCTCTAATATATACTTGTGCTAGCATTTATGCTTGACTAGGAGTAACATAAAGGATTCGGTCGGTGATGAGTGGTATAAGCAAGGCCAAGAATTTGCTTCAGTTTGAAGTTTCCTGTTTTTAACAGAGTGATCATGGGATGTTTGATGAGTTGTGGGGGTATTGTGGTGAAGTGGGATATAATGGAGAGTTTTGGTTGGGATTTTTATAATCGGATGTAATAGTTAGTGTGGATTATTCAAGTAAGATTGTCTGAGTAGCATTTTGAGGTGTGGTTATGGCTGAAATGGGCGAGGGAGGAAGAATTGTGATGCAGGGAAGGTCCAGATGAGTTGTTGTGAGAGGTTCATGGTGAGGAGATGGATGTTATAGGAGTTATGGGAGAGTCTATGTTGGAGTGGGCAATTTGTTCAATATGGGGGTTATAGAGTGATAGGGAAAGATATCCTCATTAAAGTCAATTATAAGTCAACATGTCACAACATGAAGATTTTGTTGGTGGGTGGGTGGTATCATTTGTTGCCTTTAAATTTGTCAGTATAGTCGAGGAAAACAGATTGAAAGTGTTTGCGGAGTTATTTTTGAAGTTGGTGAGGGAGGAAGATTTGTAATGTCGGGAAGGTCTGAATGAGTTGTTGTGAGAGGTGTATGATGAGGAGCTGGGTGCTATAATAGGATTGATGAGATGGTTGTGCGTTGAGTTGGGCAAATTTGTTTATTGTAGGGGTTGTGAAGTGATAGGGAAAGATATACTTATTAAAGCCAAAATGTCATGACATACTGATTTTGTTGGCAGGTGGGTGATATCATTTGTTCTTTTTTTATTTGTCAGTATAGCCGAGGGAAAATATTAAAAAGAGTTTTGGGGAGTTTGTTTTTGATGTAGGATGGATGTCATGCATGCCCAAAGATTGATAGACGAGTGTAATCGTGTAGGTGTTTAGTTTTAAGAAGCTGGTTTGGAGAGAGATTGATAAGGGAGTTTTGTGTGGAATTTTTTAGATCGGATGTAACTGGTAGTGGGGATTCTTTAGGTCAAATTTTTTTAGTAGTGTGGTTATGTAGTTGTTGCCGAAGTAGGTGGATCGGAGGAAGAAATGTGATACGTAGGGAAGGTCCAGATGAGTTTTTTTATTTGTATCCTGGATTGTTGAAAATAAGGGTCCCATACATCAGAGGAGAGATGAGGTTTAAAGGAGACACACTAGTAGTGGAATTATGATGTGCACATGTAAACTTTGTAAATGAGATGCTTTTATTAGGATTAGATTTAACTAGGAGTACATTTGTTAGATGTTGTTGACCTAGGCGATTGTATCATTTGGAGGTAGTGGAGAGTACGGATAGAAATACTTTGTTTACTCTGGTTCTTTTTGTTTTGCTTCTCGTGATCACAACCTAACAACCCATTTTTTTTGCTAGGCATGCTTGATTGAGCAGTTTTGTTTGGAACTCTGCTAATTGTGACCCTTCTCTTTTGATTTTTCTTGGGGAAGACATTGACCACACTGTAAATGCTTAACTGCATACTTTTGTGACGTTTTTATTTATTTATAATCCAAAATACAACATTTCGAGGATAGAAGTGCATTGTTGGTCTGATGGATGTTGAAGCTTGTGTTGCATTTGATGGGGTTTAGTCTGTTACGCATCACACGTAGGGCTGTCAATTTGGCTCGTTGTTCGGGAATAGCTCGTGTTTGGCTCCTTAAGCAGCTCGTGTTCGGCTCGTTCGTTAAGCCTAACGAGCCGAACACGAACAAATTTTTAAGCTCAAAATGTAAATGAGTCGAACACGAACAGTTTGTTCGCTCGTGTTCGGCTCGAAATGACTCGAAAAAAAAAATTATATAACTTTTTATATAACAATATATTACATATATTATTTATATAATAATATATTATATATATTTATGTCTAAGTTTAAATTATAACATCTCATGTGGCAATGTGGTTAGTGTCTTCATTTGTATAGATATGATCTAGGTTCAAAACACTTTACATCTATTTTTCTCAATTTTAGTTTAACGAGCCAATTTCGAGCCGAACACGAACACGAATATTTAAATCAAGCCGAACATGAACAGACTGTTCACGAGCCGATTTCGAACACGAGCTATTTCGAACGAGTTGAACACGAGCCAAGCTTGAGCTCGCTCAAGGTCGGCTCGTTTACAGCCCTAATCACACTAATAAAAGGAGCTGATAGAATTCCGATCCTTGTTGAGATAACCACCAGTATCAAAGTAAGAGAGAATTTATTGTTTTTCTTTAATTTTTTAATGGAGATGAGATTGTGAGATAATTTGGCAACATGAAGGATTTGAGGTACAGCTTACGGAATGGGGTTGGAAGCATGCATTACCAGTTTGAGCAATGGCCAGTTGGCAACATGAAGGATTTCAGGTACAGCTTACGGAATGGGGTTGGAAGCATGTCATTATCAGTTTGAGCAATGGCCAGGTGCTGGCTCGCAAATGGTGACTTGTTAAGAGCTGTATTTGGTGTGGGATTGAGGAGGTTTGTCAATGCGATGACGTAGCTGCGAGGATGCTACAGAGTCAAGGAGCCAGTCATTCTTGTGGGAATCAGTGAGCAAGGCTTGAGTTCGATTGTATGTGAGATTCAATGTTTGTTGCAAAATTGGTACTGTTGCATAGGTTGGCTGAATTTGGTAGTTCTTGATGGAGGTTTGTTATGAATGATCTGATCGTTGTATAAGGTGCAACTTACCCCTGCTGTAGCTTGTATGATTGATCGGTCACAGCCTATACCATCAGACATAGTGAGAATATGATGTGGGTCTTGAGGTGTTTGCTATTGGTATTAGCTGCTTTTGTTGTCAATTTGGTTTCTTCCTAAGCATAGCGATGAACTGAAATTGTCCAAGTTAATGGTTTGAAGGTTTATCCGTATGGTAGTTTTGAAGGTAGGTAGCTTGGCATTAGACCATTTAGTGTGTATAGGATGATATTTTTAGGGTTGATGGAACCTGCTTTAGACATCTGCAAGGTATCGAGTCACTGTATTATCTTCGTGGCTTGATGGTGGAGTTTGATTTTCAGTTGGAGGATGCAGGAGCGATTTTTAAATTGGAGGCATAGGTTTACAGTGACCCAGACTTTAGCATAGTTTTTTAGATTGAGAATGTATGATAATAGAGATGGGGATGTGGTTGAGAAAATGCTCATTGACGCTTGATTGGTTGTATATCTAGACTGCCAAAATTCAAGTTTTTTTTTTTTCTTTTCGTTTTGGACTTTTTTTAAGGTTGTAGGCCATGGAACTATTTGTGTTGAGGTTTTAGTTTTGTTTCTCAATGTCACTTGGATTGAAATGACCAATTTTAGCTGCAGCAAAACATTAAAATGGAAAGTCCCTGGTTAGCTTGCTTTCTACTATCAATAAGAAATATGTCAACTAACTTCCTGGTAAACTATTTGTGTTGAGGTTTTAGTTTTGTTTCTTAATGGTTTTGTTTCTCAATGTCACTTGGATTGAAATGACCAATTTTAGCTGCAGCAAAACATTAGAATGGAAAGTCCCTGGTTGGCTTGCTTTCTACTATCAATAAGAAATATGTCAACTAACTTCCTGGTGAATTTATTCAATATCTCGATTAGTTCCTTCCCTTTTGGGTCTGAGAAGCTTCATGAAAAAAATTGTACAATTTTCTGCTGGTGTCAGGTGTTTCATTTTCCATTTTCATTTCCATTTTATACTTAGTTTTTAATGCTCATGTATAACTGATTTCTTTGTATGTTCAAATAATTTTTCTGTTGCTGGTGTTTGCTTGGTAAATTTTACTCGTAGGATTGGAAATTAACATTCACTCTTTTGCCTAGGATGTTTGCTTCTTTGACGTCAGATCTCATTTAATTTCTAGAAATTTTCAACAAACTTTGCTATATTTTTTTAGCTGCTGATATGTTTGCTTGTGAGTTGTGTCTATTATTTTCTGCTGAGTTTTATTAGGTATGCCTTACTCTTTTTGCAAAGGTGCCAAGTAAAATACGTGGAAATTAAGTAAATAAACACTTCAACTTTATGCAATTTTGTATGACGTTAAGTATATGCAGACAAATAAAACTGCAGCGATGTAGCTTTTGCTATTGCAATTCTTTTTTTGCATCCTTAGATTTCGTAGTTGTAATTCAAAGAAACATGCATCACTGTGTGACTACTTGATTGTAATATTAGGAGTGTAAAGTAAAATATAAATATAGGGGGTTTTAATTTTTTTTGTTTGGTTTTGAAGTGAACATATCCAATGTATTTGTGTTGGAGATTTGGAATACCTCATAATGTCTAGTTTTTGACAAATTTGGAAGTCACTCCAGTTAGGCGAATTACAAATGTAGGAAAAAATCATAGCCTATGGCCTCATTCTTCTTGTGTTCCATCATTATTTGCTTGCTTCCAATCTCTACTTGTCATTGCCTGTCTCTGTTGTTGGTTACCTGTTGTCACCACCGCTTGCTTTTGCTTACCACACATTGGTCATCCGAATTTCAATGCATTGAAATGCATTAAACATGAAAAGGTATTTCTATGCATTTGATTTTCATCCAATCAGAAAACTCATACATCTATAAAATGCCTACTCTTCAATTATTTTGAATTTCTAAAATGTTTACATTTTAAAAACATACTATCAAATGGCCCTTAAATTATTTTAAAGTACATTTTAAAAACATACAATCAAATTGCCCTTAAATTATTTTAAAGTTCTCATCTTATTGACAATTTATATTTGAAAGAGGGATCCAGATCCTTACCTGCAGGTGCTATTGCATCCTCATAAAGTTTATTTTGCATTTTGACAAGGAGTTCATAGGCTTACGCTACATGTAGCAAGGTTAGGTTCTTTGGTTTATCTTCTCTTAATGTTAAATATTGGGGCAGGTCTATCAGGGAGTGGGAAGTAGACTACCGTTTTAGTGTGTCAGGCATACCTA
>NEWO01000207.1:948878-964163 GCA_003013225.1 Phalaenopsis aphrodite
CTCAAGTTTAATGATAAATTAATTATTTGTGAAGATGTAAAAAATAGGAATAATATGATGATATATAAATGTTTTATAAGAAACAGTTTTTTTTTTCTTTTTAAAGTTATTAAATGCACTACTAATATCATTAGTAGATTATATCAATTTCAACAGCATTTGAAATGTTATATGTTTTACAAAAACAACTATTTTCATGCAATTGTAGTAATTTGTCAAAAAAATTTTCATAAATCATATTATTCATATAATTTCATTTTTTTTTTTTTGAAATAAAAAGGGTAACTATTTCAAATAATGTTTTTGATCTAATTATTTAAGAAGCTAGCATTATAATTTAAACAGGTGTAGAATAAATAAATGTTCATATATATACAAAAAAATCAATGAAATTGGTGCGGAAGCTTGGGTGAAACTCATTAGTTTTGATTTTGATCCGATTTTTAGGAGCAAAAGTTGGCTCTATTTGTGTGAAATTTGGCCTGAATAAAGCTTGAAATTAATTCAGTCCTAGAGCTAAAGCTCTTGCCTTAAAATTTATATTTAATTTGACCTATGGGACATTTAATCTTGGTGCTCTGCTGGCTTTCACTTAATATTTTCACTTTTAAAAGTATTCCATTCATAGTATGGAGAGAGAATTTTAACAATTAGATGAATGTTGTTGACTTCTTTTTTTGTCACAGTATTTGCACGAACATCATCTCTTGGTCCGGTGCAGCCACATTAGCGAATATGCTAGGTCCGAGCATGATCAAGCTCAAAAATACCTCGGTGTGGCCACCCTAGTATGGGCATGGCCACAACAAGAAGTTTCTTGGCATAATAAAGCCAACCATAGGCGTGACCTTGCCAAGGTATAGTTGAAGTGACCACTCCACGTGATCACCTCTAGTGACACGCCACCTATCCGTGGTCATAGTCAATGGATCGAAGCACAAACCGTCATGTCGTTTTATCAACTGAGATCCATGGCTCTTCCAATCGTCCGATTCATTGTGGTGGTTGACGCACCACCTAATCCGAATGACTTAAAAGGGCTCTACCAGCACAATCCCAGCTAAAAATAGGCGGTCTTTAGCACTCTCTGACATGCTCACACTTCAACACTCTCCACTTCAGACATTCCACTCTCAACATTCTCCATTACTCCAAGGAAAAAGAAACAAGTTCTCTGCAGAACGTCCTCCCCTTCGGTCAGCCTCCTCTTTGGTGAGATTCTCTCTTCTTTTTATAATTTAAGAATTTATTTTTCTTAAGTCTAGTTAGGCTAGGTCAACCAGTTCAAAATCCTTGGATTAGGCTTGGATTTAGGCTAAACTTAGGTCGACCCGAACCAAGCTTAAACCCTAACCCAACCTAGGAAATCCACTAACTGGTCTTAGCAAAACCCTAGCCCAACGCCAGTGGGTTTAGGGGACCATCTACATGAGTCTCCCAAAGGATCAAGGGATCAAAGTCAATAATTTTGTGGTTAGGGTTGTGAGTGGGCATAGGTGATAATGAGTGCAAGTGAGTGAAAGTGAGTGCCTTAGCCCTAGTCCAACACCCAGAGTCAACCTTAAGGGCAAGCAATCTTATGGGAACTCACCTTGAGCTCCCCCATATTGACCTTACCTACTAAGTGCTAGAGGTTAGGACCAATATGTGGAACTTCAAGTTGAGCAAAGAGGAGTGTAAAATTTCCAATGGTGAGGGTTTCTCTTCTAGTTTTCTAGGAATAGTCAAGAGGAAAGTCCTATGGCTAGACCTTAGGCTACTAAAGAGGAAAAACTAAACCTCAACCAAAAGTGAGGTCAACAAATGGACCCCCAATAGGTGGGGTGTGCTGGGCAAGCACTCCGCGCGTATTGGCATTGACCGACAAGATCAACAAAACCAACACAGAATTCTAATTCAACAGACCTAGAAGGAGGTATAAAATTGTGTGTTATTTGTTTCCGCTGGGGAATTAACAAGTGAATATTCGATCGAAATCAAGAAGTACGAACTCTCATAGGGGACTGGAGAGTGGGCTTGAGTTATCAAGTTTCAGGTATTTATAGAGGATGGAAATCAATATGTTAGTGCTGACCCCAGGGTGTGAATTGAAATTTAGGTATTAATTCCAAAAAGGGAGTCGTAATTTAGGTACTGACCTCGAAAGAAGGGAACCAGAATTTAAGAATTGATCCCAAACTGAGAATTAAAATTTAGGTATAAATCTTAAGAGAGAGTCGGAAGTTAGGAGCCAACCTCAAAAGGAGGGAATAAAAAATTAGGAACTGATTCCAAAATGAGAATTGAAAGTTAAGAATCAACCTCAAGAGAGAGTCAGAAGTTAGGGACTGACCTCGAAAGGAGAGAATCAGAACTTAGGGACTGATTCCAAAAATCAGAATTGAAATTTATAGATCAATCTCAAGAAAGGGTCAGAAGTTAGGGACCAACCTCAAAAGGAGGGAATCAGAAGTTAGGAACTAATTCCAAAAATGAGAATTGAAAGTTAAGGATCAATCTCAAAAAGAGGATTTGAAGTTAGGGACCGATCTCAAAAGGAGGGAGTCAGAAGTTAAGGACTGATTCCAAAATGAGAATTAAAAGTTAAAGATCAATCTCAAGAGAGAGTCGGAAGTTAGGGACCGACCTCGAAAGGAGGGAATCAGAAGTTAGGAACTGATTCTAAAAATGAGAATTAAAAGTTAAGGATCAAACTCAAAAAGAGGATCGGAAGTTAGAGAGGGATCAATCTCAAAAGGAGAGAATCAGAAGTTAAGGACTGATTCCAAAATGAGAATTGAAAGTTAATGATCAATCTCAAGAGAGAGTCAGAAGTTAGGGACCGACCTCGAAAGGAGCATGAATCTGAAGTTAGGACTGATTCCAAAAATGAGAACCCAAAGATAAGGATCAATCTCAAAAAGATGATTTGAAGTTAGGGACCGATCTAAAAAGTAGGGGGAATCAGAAGTTAATACTAATTCCAAAAATGAGAATTGCAAGTTAAGGATCAATCTCAAGAGAGGGTCGGAAGTTAGGGACTGATCTCAAAAGGAGGTGGGAATCAGAAGTTAGGAACTGATTCCAAAAGTGAGAATTGAAAGTTAAGGAGCAATCTCAAAAATAGGATCAGAAGTTAGGGACCGAATTCGAAAAAAGGGGGGAATCATTAGTTAGGATTGATTCCAAAAATGAGACTTGAAATTTACAAAGAGTTTATGGTGTTGAACCCATATATAGGTCCTGTGAAAAAGGCTGACATTGTTGAGGAAAATGTGAAAAATTTTGTGAGGTTTTGTGTAGAATGTGAAATTTCACAAGGATGTGAAGAGTTAATGTAGACAAGGATAGTCGTGCTACGCGAGTAATGAGTAAGAGACATCGAAATCAAAAGAATCGACTCAACAGATTTGTTTTCTTTTCTTTTTGTTTTTATCATGTTTAATTTTCAAAATATGTTTTCCAAAATTTAATTTTTGTGGGTTGATTAATTTTCAAACGAGTGTTTCATTTGAACTTTATTATTAAGCTTTTTATTGTTTTGTTCTTTGTTCATTGTAATCTCGAACCAACATTTGGTTCATAGTTTTTATCCATCGCACCAAAAAGGGAAATTGAACAAACAAACAAAATTCTAAAAGAGATTTCATTAATATGCTCCAATAAATGTTACAGATTGAGTGTAGGCCAAGCCTAAAAAAGTACAGGTATGCTGACTGCATTAAAGTACATAAAAAAATATCCCATGCCAAGTACATATCATAGGCTGAGCATGTCTAATCTACTGTAACGAAAATGCAGTAAAAATGAATCCTCTGAGCGTCTGTCTCTGATGAGGAAAGCTTTTGATCGAGCTGACATTCTAAGTCACGCTCCAAGACAAGAGTTCCCTTTGCATGTGCTTAGAGGTGCAACCCACTCATAGCTCGTATGGCAGCAGTTCTTCCAGCTTCAGGTCTAATCGGAATCTATATGACATTCTGTTGTCCTCCGAAAAGTCACGGACACCTTGCGGTGTTGCACCCCTGGAATGCAATGTTTGGCGACGTCTGCTCTGTTTCCTTTAAGAACTAGTACTGAACCAATAGGCAGGGAAATTTCCACGGACCCTCTGAATTCACCAGGGCCAATAATACTTATTTCTTTTCCAAACAGGATGTTGCTCTTGCTCATGAATGAGACCATGCAGAACGGTCTCACAAACTCATGATGGTCAATGTGCGGAGGTATGCAGTCTTCTTCATCATATATGTTGATAATACAACTGTTAGGAATGCATTCAGCTGGCAATATGCTTCATCAGACCATTCTTTTAATCATCCACTTTATCATGGGAGGTATTGGGTCCACCAGATCGTGTCTCATAATCCCAGGAGGATTTCCTTGTCCATCATTAGTAAAGTTGTAACAGTAGCCGCACTATATAGTGATCCTGCTCTTTCATTGCATCCACTTTCTTGGCTTATAATAGGTTCTTTCCATTAGCAGACTTGCTCGACCTCTATCTCTCAAATAAAAAATGCAGTCGATAACATTTCATTCATTGCTCTTGGAGAAGACCTTGGTATATAGCTCTAATCCTTATGATATTTTGATGAACTTAGCTTGCACTTCTTCATAGAATTCGAAGTCCCTTTTGCTTACCTTGCTAATATTGTAGTAATATGTGGTATTGAGGATCGGTCGCTGTTGATGATGATTCTACATTTCAACGTTGATGGGAATTCAGGCCGGTGTTGCTTTGTCTGCAGCGGAATGTATGACTCTACGTCTGACGGGATATATGGCTGTGTATCCAACGGAACATATGGTTCTGCATCCATCGGGTAATCAACAGTCTGAAATTGATCATCAGAGGATGTGTATTCCTCTAAAGTACTGTAGCGCTCAAGGTGGAGGACATTGCAGTCCGGGCACTCCACGAATGCCCTTGTAGCTGACGTACGTGCAGGTATCTCGGCATTGCAAGTCGGGCAACCCGTACAAAGAACATATGAAGCTGGTGGTATCTCTGGCTCTGTAACAAATCTGGACTATCAATTATAGCAGGTAGGCTGGAAGAGGTCTGGATCATAAATATCCCCTTCAGGGATAAGGGTGAGCAAGTTCTTTGCCTCTTTCAGGTGTCTCCTCTCCTCGTGTAGGAAAGCTCTATCTTTTTCGGCGGCTAGCGTTTCTGCGCTGAGTCCTCCATAGTGGTGCATCTGTAAGTCTTTCATTATCGGCAGTGACAAGGCCTCTGGTCGGTGTAGTTATCATGGATGGTACGCGACTGGTCCCCTCCATCGGGTCTTGTTATACTATTACATTTTTCCCCTTCAGTGGAAACTATTTTTGGTGTCGAACCATAGGAGTAAGGGTAGCCCTTCTTTCTCCTGTTGGCTGACCACATCCATTTAGAGAGGACCCTCACAGTGCATGTCGACATGGCTAAAGTCCATGTCGAAGTCTATGGTACCACCCTGCGACGCCCTTTCTTTGTTGAGTGTAAGATTCCAACCATCTTTAAAAGCAAAGATTAGCCTCTGGCCTGACATTTCTCTACAGACGACAGGAAAAATATTAGTGAGCTGAAACTTAGCGTGAACAAGAACAAAACAAATTGTTTATTAAAGAAAATTTTTAGTTTCATGTTGGTGAGAAAACCATTTGTTTGTGTGTATATTTCATTTAATTTAGTAGAATATCAAGTTTAAAAAGGAGAAAATCAAAGTGTGTAATTTAAAAAAAATTCATTAAATTGAGGTTAAGCTTATTACAAAACTTTTGGACCTGGTCACAGATGTTTGGCCAAATAGATAACCCCAGAACAATCAAAATTTCAAAATTTTAAATCAAGTGATGCCAAGCAATGTTAGGTTACGTATTATATCTTTAGGTATCGTCCGTTGATCGGTAGCATGGGTCTTTCACCTCGGAAATCCACTATGTGGTAAGCTCCTCATGCATAGATCTTTTCAAGGACAAATGGTCCCTCCCAAGTTGGCTCAAAATTTTCACCTATTTTGCGGTATGCAAGAATGGGTCTTTTGAGCATGAGGACAAGGTCACCAATTTTGAATGTCCTTGTGCGGTCCAATTTGTCATGAGCTTGTACCATCTTTGCCCAGTATAGTTCCAAATGTTGTTATGCTTCAAGTCGTTTTCCCTCAAGACTCTAATTCTTCAAGTCTGAGTTTTGCACTTTCTTCCATTATGAGTTGGTTAGGGAAAGAGACTCTGAGAAACGGCGTCTGAACTTCTAATGGTAGTACGACCTCAAATCCGTACATGAGCATGTAGGGTGTGCACTGAGTGGGAGTCCTGAACGTTTTCCAATAGGCCCACAAAAATTCTAGTAACTTGTTGTGCCAATCTCTTTTTTTTTTCTTTCATTGTTTTCTTTAAAAACTGTACCAATGTCTTGTTGAAGGCTTCAGCCAGGCCATTTGCTATGGAATAGTAAATTTTAGAGTATCTCCAATCTATCCCGTGTCGCTTAACAAAATTATTTATTTTGGTGCTTTTAAAGGTTGTCCCAGTGTCTGAAATTATTCTTCGAGGTACTCCGAAATGGTTGACAATTTGGCTTTTAAAGAATTGAAGGACGTTCTGTGTCGTAGCCTCTCATAACGGTACTGCCTCTGCCCATTTGGAGAAATAATCTGTAGCGATAAGTATAAATTTGTGTCCTTTCGAGGATGGAGGGTCTATCAGATCTATTATGTCGGTACCGCAACACTTGAAAGACCACGAGGCAACGGTTGGGAGTAACACATTCAGAGATTAGTGTAAGACCACCCGATGCACCTGACACTGGTGACATCTTCTAGCTGTATCTATGTAGTCAGACATATTTGCTGATCAATGATATCCGAGTCTTTTGATCTTCATTTTCATTTTTGGCCCTAATTGGTGAGTGCCACACAATATGACATGCACTTCTTTGACAATATTCTGTGCTTCTATTTTGCTTAAACATTGTAGCCACACCTGGTCAAACGATCTCCTGTAGAGGACAATACCTACTAGAGCGTATGACATAGCCCTTTTTGTAATGTGATGTGATTCATACTTGTCATATAGTAGCTTTCCAGTATGAAAATATTCCATTAATGGCTTGCACCAGTCTTCGTTGATATCTGCAACCGTAATTATCATTTCTTCTTCTTTCCCGAGCTTGTGTAGAGTTTCGAGGTTGATTCAAGACAAAAATTGTCTTCCTTGTACTGTGATATCAATGGAATCCTCTAGGGGACATGCCAATTCTTTTGCGAGTTTTGCTAAAGCGTCAGCATGGACATTATCTCCCCTAAAAATATGGTTGAAAGTTACACTAGGGATCTGTTTCAGCAGCTTCATCATGCACTAATAGTATTCTGCTAATCTCAGTTTCAAAATCTTGTATTATTCGGTGACTTGCTGGATGACGAGTTGTGAGTCACAATAGATGACAATGTCTGTTATATCCATCGAGATTGCCAACTCTAATCCGGTGATTAAGGCTTCATATTCTACTACGTTGTTGGTACATGGCTTTGTCAGGTAGTATGAGAACCTCAACATACCCTTATCTGGTGTGATAAAGATTAAACCAATATCTACTTTGCCTAGTATAACTGTGCTTGATCCTTTGTCCTTTCTGGAAGACGAAGCTCCATCGAAGTACATTTCCTAGTGTTGTGCAATGGAGAATTCCATTTGTAGTACCTGCACATCAGGTAGTTCATCAATAAGAGGGGACCCAGTTGGAAGTGGGTGTGCAACGAGAAAGTCAGCTAAAATTTGTCCCTTGATAGCATAGAGGGGAACAAAAGTTCTATCAAACTGCAATAAGATCATCGACCATCTTGCTAGACGTCCAGAGAGTATTGGTCGGGTCATCAAATATTACAACAGATTAACTTTTGAAATTAGGGTAATCTTATGAGAAAACATGTAATGTCTAAGCTTTTGGGCGGTGAAAATCAAGCTAGACAATGCTTCTCAATATGTGGATACCTTATCTCCATCGGTATTAGGCGGCAACTCGAGTATTAGAGTGTGTTTTCTTTACCCTCATCATTAACTTGGGCTAAGAGGGCTCCAAAAGAGTCCTCTAAGGCCACGATATAAAGTATCAAAGGTTTCCCTAGGATAGGGGCTGCCAAGACAGGAGGTGTCATTAAATATTATTTAACGTCCTCGAAGGCCCGCTGGTCTTTCTCTTACCAAATGAATTTGACATCCTTTTTAATTAATGCCGAGAAGGGATGAGACCTACCAGAGAGATTAGAAATAAAACGTCTCAGATATGCCAACTTCCCTTAGAAGGAACGTAATTGTTTAAAGGTTTTAGGAGGAGGAATTTCCAAGATAGCTTTAATCTTATCTGGGTTGATCTCGATTCCCTGATGACGGATAACAAATCCTAGAAAATTCCCAGAGGTAACGCCAAAGGCAAACTTTAAGAGATTAATTTTAATTTCATATCATCGTAACCATTCGAACACGATCCTCAAATCGTACAAATGGTCTATTTTTCTCTTGTTCTTAATGACCAAATCATCCACGTAATATTTCACTTGATTGTGAATGAGACCATAAAAAATCTTTGTCATTGCATTGGTATGTTGCTCCAACGTTCTTTAGGCCGAATGACATCACTATGTAGCATAAAATCCTGATAGGTGTTTTGAAGGCTGTAAGTGCTGCATCTTCGGGAGTAATCTTGATTTAGTTGTATCCCAATGATCCGTCCATAAAAGAGAAGATTTCATGTCTAGAAGTGATGTCCACCATCATTTCTGGTATCAGTAACAAAAATTCATCTTTTAGACATGCTTTGTTCAAATCTTTGAAGTCGACACAAACAAGTATTCATGCATTTTTCTTTATAACTGGGACAATGTTAGCTAACCATGTGGGGTATTGCTCTTCTTTTATAAAGTTAGCGCTATTAATTTCTTCACCTCATCGTTGACTTGCTGCTTTATTTCGAGACGCATTCTTCTGGGAGCTTATTTCACTGGGGTCATATCTTTGTCTACCCCGAGTTTATGAATTGCAACCTCTGCTGACAGTCCTGATATCTCATCATAGCTCCATGCGAACCAATCTTTGAATTCTGTTAGCAATTTGATCAATTGGAAAAGATTCTTCATCGTTGAGTAGAGAACTTATAAATGTAGGTCGTGGTTCTTCTCCAGTCCCGAGGTTAATTTCCTTCAATTCATCGACAGTTGATTTAATTTCCTTCTCAAATTTTCGCGGAGCATTTTCTATCAGCTGATCAATAGAGTCATCCTCCATATCGAGGCAAACCCTTTTCGATTCACTAGTAACAACCATACAAAATTTTGAATCATCGACTGACCCGACTGTACCAAATCCGAGACCCTCTTTTGAGTTGGGAGTTTGACTTTTAACATTCCATAATTTTTTAAGAAGTTGTAATTTGTCTTTCAGTATTTGTTTTGGCAAATGTCCTCATCGAATTAACTTTTGTACACAAGGCAAAAAATAATCAAAAGGCAATTCCATTAATTCATTGGGATCATCATCCAAGTTTACATGATTTTCAAGATCAGTAGAGGTTAAAGCACGATAAAACTTGATCGGCTTTGAACCAGTGCTACGAACTTCCTTGACCTTTAAACTCTCGACCTTTTGATGGAGAAGCAGAGTAAGGTTAATGGAGTTCACATAGTGGTTTATCCGATCATACATCATCTCATATTCGATTTTCTCCGCATCTTCCAAGGATATCTCATACTAAGGTTTCTTCTATTTTTTCATCATTATTACATCTTCAGAACTATCTTCATCACCATTGTTGATGGTTGGTCTAGTTCGTTGAATAGTTAAATTAGTTTTTCTTGTCCACGTCCCCGACCTCGACCTCGGGTGCGCGAACTAAAAGAACCTCCACCAACTTGTTGCAAAAGAATGGTGGAATATCACTGAAGCGGAGTTGAATGGCCTCCTCTTTGTGATTTTTTTTGAATCATCACCTTTATTTGCAAAAAATTTGCGAGAGAAGACAGTTTTCTTCAAAGGCGCGTAGTGGGCAGCATCTTCATGAATACCAACTTCATGAACTGAAAATGGTTGTAGGTCTCCCTTGATGCAATGTTCTTGTCCATGTTTGTAGTACTTAATACATTGGTGTAGAGACGATGGAACCATGTTGTGTTCGTGAATCCATGGTCAACCCAGTAGAGCATTGAAAGAGGTCTCGACGTCGATGATATGAAACTTAACGGTTGTTACTAGTTCTCCAACCTTCATAAGTAATTTAATGGATCCAAGGGCTCTCTCTCCCTTTTGGTTGAATCCTCTTAGCATCATTTTATCAGCTGTAAGTTCATGAGCTTCAATATCCAAATAGGCCATTGTCCTAAGACTCATCAAGTTGAGTGATGCTCTAGGATCTACTAAAACTCTAGACAACACAATTCTACCAATGTTAATGGAGATGTAGAGTGGACGATTGTTATCGGCAGTATTGAGCAGCAAATCTTCATCTGTGAAGTTTAACCCAGATTGTTCTTTCAATGAGCAAACTTCATCCGAGGATGTGCTGGCCAACTAGGCTAAACAAATCTGTAGGTCAAGCAAGGTTGTAACCAGAGACTCTCTCATCTCCTTTGATAGGATCAGAGCGTCGTAGATACTTAATCTGGACGACAAATTTCTAAGATGATCTAGCACGTTGTAATCCACTTTGTATGACCATCTAATTTTCTCTTGGTTATGTGGTTCTTCCACTGGTGGAGGTAGAGGTAGTTCTTCTCGAGTATATATTTGTTTTCCTTTATCTGTTGTAGTTATTCTTGGGGGTAATACTCTCCCACTTCTTAAGTTCACCTATGTAATTTCTTCTTCTTGAGATATTATTATTGAATCTTCTAGTGTTTCTTCTTTGTTGAAAAAATCTAAGTTGATGGCAAGCGGTGCACCGTGGTGCTCGAGAATTGGTTCCTCACTCCTGGTGCTATCGTAAGCGGTATCATCGATGTCTTCTTCGGTTTTTTTAACAAGTTCATCATACTCAAGCACGATTTCAGGATCATTTTGGGAGTCAAGATCGAAGCTAGATCGGTCATAGTCGATTATGTTATCACTAGAAATAGTTAAAATGTAGCTGAAATCATAATCATTATATTCATAAGACCCCAGAGGGACAAAAAGATAACGATACAAGGTCAAGTGTTCGAGGATTTTCTTCCTCTAATCCAAGACAACTAGTCTAGCAGAGTAATTTATTTATGTTAATTGCATAAAAATTTCACCTGCATGTTTAGGCAAAAATTTTATGTAATTAACATAAATAAAATTAAATGAAAAATCACAAATTCAACAACCTGGCTCTGATACCACAATTTAAACACACATTTAAGAAAGATGCCACAAGAAGCACACTGGTCCTTGAAATTATTTGTTAATGTTATTTTTCCATTTAATTTTAATAGTAAGTCATGAACTAAAAAGAAGAGGGTCCTGTCTCTTCCCAATAGACACTGCATCCTTTCGTTTTAATTAATTAATTCAATTATCATAAATAAAGAGTTGTTTCTCTTCCCAAGAGAATTATTTTTTCTCTTAATTATCCATACCATCATCCATCATGATGATTATTGACCAATAGGATTTATGATAATTTAAGAGAAATGATAAGTCTCTTGGGAAGCACTTATCTGAAGGACTAGTTTCTGAAGGTCTATTTTGATTAAGACTTGAATATCGAATCCATAGGGAAGATATGCAATATGCACTTTTTTGGAAAACTTTCTATTTTAAAAAAGATAATTATTTAAACTAAAGACGTTTTTACAGTAAAGAAAGTTTAAATATTTTAGTAATTTTAATATTTTGACAAAAATAGTACAAACTTAAAAAGATAACTTGAGTTTTTGTAGAAGAAAAATAGTAAATATGAAAATATCTTTCTCCTTATCATGAATCAATAAAAGGTATAGGAATTCAGTTGTGGATGTATGCATATTGTGTTGAGCATAATAGGAGCAATAATATTCTTTACCCTTACTTGAGATGCTATAAAGAACATTGGCTAATTTAAAGTTTGAATAGTTCTAAATATCGACTATGCAGGGAAGATACTAGCTTTCACTCTAGAGTTCCCTCGATTCTCTCCACCTGGGGGCTAACATCTCATATCAAAACTTAAAATAATAAACCAAGTTGGGGGCTTTAAACTGTCACTTTAAAGTCCTCTAACTCTACAACCTTTAATGAAAAATTTCCCTATTAATTTTCACTCAGTCATATGAACTACATTCTCATTCATACAACCTCATGTGATTCTTTCCATTTATTGACTAAGACAATACCATACCAGTTCTTACATGTTTTCACAACAAATTTTAACTTCTGGATTGGCCAAATCAAGAAATAAATGAAGTACATGGATTTAAATCATCACAACTTCTCCCAATATTAAAGATGAATACTCTCCACAACTTTCATCCAACACTTAATTACTTATCATTTTAAGAATAAAGATAAAGAAAACTACTCAGAAACCTCTTTCAAAGGATAAATATGTGGTCTAAAATAAAAGATAAAAACTTCTCTCAAGTCCTCCACCAAACCCTTGATGTTCCTTTGAGTCTCTTCTCTTTTACAACACTCTTAATATAAAACTAGAAATAAAAAAATGATAAATATGTGGTGCCTGAAAATCTCTCTAACTAACTCCCCAATTTTTTAACTTTCAAAACTTTTCCAGTACTTTCAGGACGTCTTTCAAAGTCCCAATCTTCTTTTATTTATAATTCTCCAAAAGATGTCTTGGCATCTCTTCAAAATTTATCTTGATTCGATGTATTTACCCAAGAGATGCATCCTTTTGCAATAATTTTTGTCCAGGTGGTTGTAACCACCTATTAAGCCAATAGGTGCCTCAAAAACCTCTTCAAAATTTGCAAAAATCAAATTTACTTGTCCAATAACTACCACTGGCGCGTAAGCGAGTAGCCTCTCGCGCTTAGGCACGACCTTCTCTGTTTACCCGACGCTTAGGCGCTAAAACACTTTTGCACATTTTTCACCTATTTGCTCCAAATTTGATCCTTTTTCATTCCTTTAAGTATTTTTTACCTTTTTACCTGCACCTGAAAGAAAAAACACAAAAATGCCTTCTATTAAAGTGCAATATCTCAAAAATAAGTATAAAAATGTGTCTAAAAACACTATATATTTTAGGTGTATCACAGAGGCAGCCCATATCCTACCCCCCATGCTATTAATCTTCGTAGTGGTGTTCTTCTTCTTCTTTGTCTTTGACGACAACAAATTTTCTGATGAAATCTTTGTCTCAGGTTTGGCAGACTGAAGATTCTGAATGGAAGCTTGTTATGAAGCATTTTGGATTCAGTTCAATATTTTCTTGGACGATTTGCTCCAGATTGCATTCCATCCATCTTTTCCAGTATATGCAGAAGATTGTTTTGATGCATTATGAAATTGGCTTATGACCATCTTGAGCTTGTCCTAAGTTGTACTCCATCCATCTTCTCTAGTATATGGATCAATCAGAGAGATTGACCTAGCCGAAATCATATTTATGGAACCTTTTTCAGGTTCTTTTAAATTTTCTTTCGGGATCGTTATATTCCCTTTTTAAAGATTCTTCTCGAGCAAATCCTTAAAGATGAAACATTCTTCTATAGTGTGCCCAAGCAACTTGTGGTATGGGTAATAACTTGGTTGATCTTTCTTATCAACCTCTTCAGGTTTCTTTGGATATGAAAATTTGAATTTAGGCTTCTTCATCAAACTTCTGAACGTTTTGGATACGACTTCATCTTTGAAAGGACACACCATTTTTTGTCGTTCTGCTAAAGATATTCTTTTATTCTCTTTTCGGGATGATCCTCTTTGAGCCGGTCACTGGTTGGACTGGCTACCTGTTTCTGCGCATGCTGTGAAGATTGAAAAGGATTTTCTGGATATATCTTCATTGGTTGTTTTCCTTTATCGACAGTCGCTACTATTCCTGACTTCTTTTCAAATACTCTAGTTGTCTTGGATTTCTTGTGAGAATCCATATGTTTGATTTCTTCTCGAAGACTATTGGCTTTGCTAAGTAGCCTCTCAAAGGATTTGATGGTGAGTCCCTTGAGCATGAAAGTTACTGGCCCATGAATGCTTTTGATTAAAATCTCAATTGTTTGATGTTCCTATAGCTGAGGTTACACTTCATGCTAAGGTTTCTCTACCTCAAGATGTAATCCACCAAAGTCTCGTTGGGCTTTTGCTTTTCCATCACGAGCTCTCCTATTTAGACATTGTGTTGCGCTCCAGCAAATCTCTTTACAAATAATTGTTCCAGCTTGGCAAATGTCTTAACTAATCCGTTGGGCAAATCAGCATACCAATTGAAAGCAATCTCTGACAGGCTGCTGATAAATTGTTGGAAGAGTAAAGCTTCGTTACTTCTTATGTTGCCATATGTGGCTAAAAAAAGTGCTATGTGTTGTTTATGATTTCCAGTCTCATCAAATATCTTAAAGTTTGGGGACATGAAACCCTTGGGGAAGGGTACGACATCGAATTCTTTCGGGTAAGGTCTATCCATTAAAACTAATGCACCACCCTTAGATTGGGTTAAGGCCTCTCAAACTTGCTCGACCATTTGCTTGAATTCCTTCTCCGGCATGGTGCTTAATGGAGGATCCTTCTTTGGTTGCTCATCTCTATTTTCTGAGGAGACTTCTCTTCTTTCATCTGTAATATGTATAATTTTTGGTTGGTTGACCTCTAAAGAGGCTAGCTGTGGGGGATAAGATTCAGTTTGAATTATGGCCATGGCAGTCATGGCTGCGGCCATCTCTTCTATCCTTTTTTCTAGTTGGCTGACTTGCTCATCCTTTAGGAGGATAGCCCTACGCAACTCATCTATGGTGTTCTCTTCGACGTGAGGTTGAGCCTCACACGTAGATGTAGCGGCTCTGGTTTTAATGACATGGACATCCATGAAATCTTCTTCGAGATAATCATTATAGTCAAAATCTTCATCATCATCATCGATGAAAACTCCTTATTTTTAAGCTAACTCGAAAATCTCGACCGTGAGCTTTTCAAAATTTTCTTCAATTATTGATTCTTGAATTGCCTTAATATCTGGAGGACCCTACTAGACCTCCTCCTCTTGTTCTTCCACCTCGCTGGTAGTTACTGCGACAATGTCAGATACTTCAGACCTGGTTTCATCCAATGTTCTTGCCCTGCGGGCTCACCAGACCATATTGGTACAACGACCTTGGGTACCTGATCCTGACTCAATGGCCTATGTACAATATAGCAATAGTTCTGATGGTATTT
>NEWO01000207.1:964328-986355 GCA_003013225.1 Phalaenopsis aphrodite
GTATTTAATATGAAAATATTTTTCTTCTTATCATGAATCAGTAATAAGTATAGAAATTCTCTTATGGAAGTATGCAAATTGTGTTGTGCCAAAGAGGAGCAATAATATTCTTTACCCTTACTAGAGATGCTATAAAGAACATTGTCTAATTTAAAGTTTGAATAGTTCTAAAGACAGGCTAGGCAGGGAAGATACTAGCTCTCACTCTAGAGTTCCCTCGATTCCCTCGACTTAGGGGCTGACATTCTCGTATCAGAACCTAAAACAATAAACCAAGTTGGGACCCATCAATGAATATTTTCCTATTTATTTGAACTCAATCATATGAACTACATTCTCATTCTTACAACCTCATGTGATTCTTTCCAATTGTTGACTGAGAAAATACCAGTCTGGTTCTTACATGTTCCCACAACAAACTTTAACATCTGGATTGACCAAATCAAGAAGTAAATGAAGTGCATGGTATTAAATAATCACAACTTCTTCCAACATTAAAGATCAATACTCTCCTCAACTTCCATCCAAATCTTAATTACTTATCATTTAAAGAAGAAAGATAAAGAAAAGTACTCAGAACCCATGGATAAAATAAAACCACACTTTAGTTTAAAAGAAGAAATCATGGTTTAACCAACAACAAGTCTTGATTAAAACCAAAAGTAGCCTAAAACAAAAAGATAAAAAATTATCTCAATTCATCCACCAAACTCTTGAAGTTCCTTTGAATCTCTTCTCTTTTACAATTACTCAAAACAAAATAACAAAAAAGATAAAGTAAATAAAAAGTGGTTTATGAAAATCTCTCCGAACTAACTCCCTAAAGAGAATTTTCAAAACTTGCCAATATTTTCAGGACTCTTTTCTAAGTACTCTCTTCTCTATTTTTATAGTTTCCAAGAGGTGCCTTGGGATCTCTTCAAATTGTGTCTTGATTCGATGTATTTGCCCAAGAGACGCATCCTTTCATGATAAACTTCGTCCATGGTGGTTACAACCACCTATTAAGCCAATGGGTGCCTCAAAGACCTCTTCAAAATTCATGAAAATTGATTTTGCTCATCTAGTAACTACCACTGGCGCTTAAGCTCGGGGTCTCGGCGCTTAGGCGCGGCCTTCTTTGTTTAACCAGCGCTTAAGCGCCAGATTTGACGCTTAGGTGCTAAAACTCTTTTGCGTAATTTTTCATTTTTTTGCTCCAAATTTGATCCTTTTCACTCCTTTAAGCATTTTTTCTATTTTTACTTGTATCTGCAAGAAAAACACAAAAAATACATTCCATTAAAACGTAATATCTCAAAAATAGGTATAAAAATGTGTCTAAAAACACTATATATTTTAGTTGTATCAAAATCTCCCAAACTTAAAATATTACTTGTCTTCAAGTAACACATCAATCTTTAAAAACCAAATATGTATGATATGTATATGAGTTTCTTTAGGAGTTACTAAAATTTAGATTTAGAAATTTAATAGTCCAATTTAGAAAAAATAATTAGTAAATGAGACCAACTTAAAGTTTGAAAATTTTTAATGTTAAGAACAAGAAAAATATGAGTTCTTATCTAATTTAGAAATATTGTAAGTTCTCTAAATTTAGATTTTAGTTCTTTTATTTTCTCTACTTAAAAATTTTTATTAAAAAATAATTTTACTTACTATATTATATTTATAAGTTTAAGATTTTAACAAGTCTTTTACTTTAAAAAGAAAAAATATAGAACCAATTTTTGATTATGCACTAATCTTCAAGCTTCTCCTCCCTTACATTTCTTTTCTTTTTCTTTTCTTTTCTTTTTCTTTTATTTATTTATTTTTTCTTTTTCTTTTTCAAGCATGGATTCTTATATCTGGATAGATCTTTAATGTTTTTGAATTCCACTTCTCTTTTCCTAAAGTAAAGTATTGATATAAAACTTTTAATTATAAATATAATAATAGTTTTGAAAATCATTATAATAAAAGGAATTTAAGTATTAAAAATAAAAGTCTAAATTATCTAAACTTTTTTAAAATACTATTTTTCATACTAAAGATAGTCGTTTATATTAATCATTTTCTATACTAAAAAATTTTAACTTAAAGTTTTTTTCATTACTTAAAATTTTAACTAAATTTTCTTAATTATTTCTAAAATCAAATTTTACTTCCCTAATATAAATTCATATACATAATCAAATTTTCTTTTAAAATCAAATTCACTTTTAGTAACTATGAGAACAAATAAAATTCCAGTTTTTAAAATGTTTTTCAACCTTCCCCCAAACTTAAATTTTTAACAGATTAAATAGTTTAGCATTAGATAATTATATAGGTAAGAATGAAAATTGAAATTACATGCTAACATGAATTTTTACCTCCTAATCATACAAGTATAAAACTAAAGACAGGAGTAAAATTAATTTTGATCAAATTTTCTAACATTTTATTTTAGTTTAACATGTAGAGATTCAAATAGACTTCTAAACAGTAGGTATAAAAGCAAACAACACACTATCATGATAAAAGAAAAATACAGGGTAACAGTTTTTGAATTTCAAGTTTAAGATCTAAGCTAGCATGATTTTCTACTTTATAACAGATATGAAATTAAGTTAAGTTCTAAACTAACTAAATCACAGTACTAAACACAAAACAACAGTTACTACCCTAAAAATAAAAAAGGAAGTACTATCTAACACAACAATACAACAATAATAGAACATAAAAATTCAAAACACAACATAAAACATAGTCCAAAACAACACACAGATGCAAATGTAGCAAACTCAGACCACATAGTTCATATCATATTACAATCATAAAATGAATCTCTCAGCTCTACTCTTCATCCTCAGAATCACCGTTGTACTATTTTTCTACAGGCTTATAATCAGGATATCGAGGATATGGAGGAAATTGCACTCTTGGGTCACCTCTAATCAGGCTCTCCAAAGATGCATGGAATTTCTCTTCATAATCACTATTATAACTATTAGTATGATCAGCAAAATGCTTTAAATTTTGTACCTTATCAACGGTAAAATTGATAGTATCCATCATGTTCTGCAATATCTCATCCCGAGTCTTAGTAGAATCACCTCTAGATGTAGAAGCATGTAAAGTAGATGGTTTAGATGAAGAAGCAGCAAAGGTAAATGCAACAGACATCTCTAATCCATAGTCCTGGAAAATCCTCCTCTCCAGCCAAAAATTGAACGCTCAGAATAAGTCTTCACATTCACCTTCGTGATGGGGTTTAGAGGTAACAAAACTTCCTGCCAACTATGATACTTTACTCCAGCCTGCTCGCATAAAGAAAATATCAAGGCAGCAAATCCCATACCTGCAGTAGTAGCAGCTGTAGCAGAACTAATGATAGTGAGATAGATCAAAGCCCCTATGTTGATGGGCTTTCCCTCCTGAATAAAATAATTCAACGTCGCTCCCTCTCTGGTCACTTCACTGAGATGATTGGTTGGAAGTAGACGAGCATAAATAAAATAGTGTCAGGCCTTTGAAGGTGCACAGAACTTTGAAGTTGGGAAATTTACTCTCCTCTCATTGGTAATCTTCTAAAGTCCTCTCCCAATAGTCAAGTATGAAATAATCTCGTCCAATTCTGCTTTCCTAGGACTATAATTTGCATAAAAACACAAAGTCTCTGGTGATAAATGATAAAACAAGTTGATTAACTCTGGAGTAAAAGGTACCAACTTTCCTCGAACCATAACTTGATTGTCCTCAGCCTCTAGGAGATTTGCATAAAACTCCCTTATAACAGAAATCATTGCGATAACAGAGAAACAACAGAACTGTTCCCACTTTTGGTGGACAATTAGGTCTTCCACTTCTCCACGTGGACTTTTAAAAACATCGCTCCTGAATCAATTTTTGTGACTGTAAAGTGACACTATATTGATCCCGAGCTTTTGAACTGAAAAATTTGCTCGAAGCAAATGGGCTCTTTCCTCTGCTCCTTTTCATTCTTGGTGTTATTCTACAAATTGATAAATTCCAAAAATAACTTTAAAAATCAAGTTTAAATCACTAAACTAAACGTCCAAAAGCACTAACTAAACTTCCCAAGAAATTTCCATAGATTTTTCTTCACTTTTTACAATGAATAATAAATTTTTGAAATCTTCCAAATGTTCTGAAAATATATGGTGGAAATCCAAAATTTTTGCATAGAAGTAAAGCTCTTACCTCGAGGAACTTGGATCTTGCAAATCTCACTTGATTCCACCAAGAAATCTCCAAATTTCACTTGTCCTGGACTTTAAAATAGTGAACTTGAGTTGGGGAAGACGATAGAAGGTGTTAAAAATGGCTTTTTTTGAACCTAAAATTCAGTTTTAATCGTTCACAAATCGACGCTTAAGCGTGGGTAAGTGGTGCTTAGGCGCCTGCCTCTCGGGTTGGCTCACACTTAAGTGCGAGAAGTGGCGCTTAGGCGTCAGTGCAAAATTTTTGAAATTCTTAATTGTAAGTAAAATGCACAATTAGCTTAAGTAAACCACCCCTAAATGGTCGCATAACACTTAAATGACTGTTTTTTACTTCCTATAACTCCCTTCTCTCTCAAAATTCTCTATAATAATTAATTCAATTCGAGGCTAAAAATAACACAAATTTTCACAAAAATTAACTTATATTAATTCAAAAAAAAGTACAAACACATTTAACACTTAGTTCTCTCTCCAAATAGTCTTGGATGGGAAAATTTTCCTAAGTACAAAACAATTAACACACATTTACAATTAAACAACAAACACTAAACACAAGACATAAACACTAACACACTTTAAAACATGACTCCAAACACACAATTCCTAACACTTAACTTAATGCCACTCTTCATTAGAAGGAATAAATTCTTGTCTCTCTGTAGTCCCTCCAGGAATATAGAGTTGATAAAACGAACTGTGGTGATGAGGTTTAATACTATCTTCTTTGATCCACTTTTTCTTAAGGAACATCGCCTTATCTGCTTCCTCTATATAACTAGTATGACTGAATTGCATCCTAAGTTGTCACCCAATATGTTCTAGATGAGCATGCAATTCAAGCACCTTAGTCTCTAATACAGATATAGTATTCTCCATCTAGTTGATCTTCTGCGATATCCTTTCAGTACTAACGACTAAGAAACGTTATACATCTCTTGTGCACTCTGACTAATGAACTTCTTCCTCATGGCTTCTTCCTTCTTCCTCAAATCCATCTCCCATGAAGACATTTTCTATAAATCTCTCTCTTTCTTAGACTTTTAGGGCTAAAAATAATTTGGGGTGAAATTCCTTCACAAAACCTTACTATTTATAGACCCAATTCCCCCTCATAACTTCTAGGCACGAGTAGAAACTGCCAAGACACATTTATTCTAACTAAATTGTAGTTGCACTTTCTAGAAATCAAAATTTACACATGTGATTAAATTGCTGCGCTTAAGCTCCAGATCTGGCGCTTAAGCGTCAGTGCACATTTTTGCACCAATCAACTTAACGTCCAAATTCTTATTCTAACATGTCTAGGTCACTAAATAAAGTCTGAAAATCATTACTAGCACATAATAAACTCAAAAAATACTACCCCAAATTCCTTAATCAGACTCAAAACAACAATCAAAGTAAAAACACACTAATAATTATGGGTTACCTCTCACAAATTGCTTGGTTTTACGTCGTCGACCCGACGTAACCAGTGCTCATTCTGGTTGACCCAACATCATTCTATCATTATATTTATGCTGGAATCCTATATAATAAGGTTTCAGTCTATGTCCATTCACTTTAAAAATTTTCTCATAATTAGGATCTTAAATATCCATAGCTCCATAAGGATAAAATTTTATCACAACAAATGAGCCCATCCACCTGAACTTAAGTTTGCTTGGAAATAATCTTAACCTTGCATTATATAACAAAACTTGTTGCCATGTCTAAAAATTTTTAGTAAGAATCTTTCGATCATGCCACATTTTTATCTTTTCTTTATAAATCTTAGCACTCTCATAAAATTCATTCCTTATATCTTCAAGCTCATTTGGTTGTAACGATCTGTTCTCACCAGCATCTTTTAAATTATAATTGAACATCTTAATAGCTAAATATGCTTTATGCTCAAGTTCAACTGGTAAGTGACAAGCTTTCCCAAATACTAGCCTATATGGGGACATTCCTATAAGAGTTCTATATGGAGTCCTATAAGCCAACAAAGCATGGTCAAGTTTGACTGACCAATCCTTTTTTTTTATTCATAGATTTTTACATAATTCTTTTAATTTCCTGATTGGATAATTCATCCAAACCACTTCCCTGAGGATGATAAACCGTAGCAATCCTATGATTTATTTGATATTTCTTTTATAACTTCTCCATAATTATATTTCTGAAATGACTTCCCCCATCAGTAATGATAACTCTCGACATCCTAAATCTACAAAATATGTTTGTTTTCAAAAATGTTGCAACACTTTGAGCATCACATCGAGGTAAATCAACAACTTCTATCCATTTGGATACATAGTCCACTATAACAGAACATATAAGTTTTCGAAAGATGGTATAAATGGTCCCATGAAATCTAATCCCCAAACATTAAATATTTCAACTTCTAGCATATAATTGAGGGGCATCTCATTTCTTCTAGAAATATTGCATACTCTTTGACATCTATCACAAGTTTTGATATAAGCATTAACATCTCTAAAAATTGTAGGCCAATAAAATCCAGATTGTATAATTTGTATGCTGTTTTATCAACACCAAAATGTCCCCCAAAATCAAAATTATGACATTTTTTGATAATTTCACAAGTTTCTTCTAATGGTACACATCTTCGAATGATCAGATCCTTTCCTTATTTATATAAATATGGGTCATCCAAAAAATAAGTCTTAGCTTCAGAAATAAATTTCCTCATTTTTTGGTATGTCATTCCTTAGGGTTTAAGATCATTAACAATAAAGTTCACAATGTCGACATACCACGGAACACGCCACTCATTTATAGTGAATAATTTTTCATCTGGAAAATGTTCATTAAACTCCTTTTCAAAATAGAGTGTTTTTTCTAATTTAAGCATGGATAAATGATCGACAATTTAATTTTCAGTTCCTTTCCGATCAACTATTTCAAAATCAAATTCTTATAAAAGAAGAATCCACCTTATAAGTTTTGGTTTAATATCCTTCTTTTTCATTAAGAACTTAATAGCAGAATGATCTGTTTGCACTATACAATGAGTTCAAATCAAATATGATCTAAATTTATCAAAGGCATATACTATTACTAATAACTCTTTTTTAGTTGTTGTGTAATTAATTTGAGTTTCATTAAGAGTTTTACTAGCACAGTAAATAACCTTGAAAAATTTATCATATTTTTGTCCTAAAATAGCTCCAATAGCATAATCACTTGCATCACACATAAGTTCAAAAGGTTTTTCCCAATTTGGTGAAACTATAATTGGTGCAGTGATTAATTTTTCTTTTAATAATTTAAAAGCTTTTAGGTTTTCTTCATCAAAATTGAAAATTGCATCTTTCTCCAGTAAATGGCATAAAGGCTTAACAATCTTAGAAAAGTCCTTAATATATCGCTTGTAGAATCCAACATGTCTTAAAAAACTCCTAATTTCCCTTACATTTGTTGGATAAGGTAAATTATCAATCACTTGAATTTTAGCAGGATCTACTTCCATACCATTTTCTGATATTTGATGACCTAATACAATTCCTCCTGCTATCATAAATTGATTTTTTTCCCAGTTAAGGACTAAGTTTGTTTCTTCACAGTGCTTAATAACTTTAGATAAATGTTATAAATATGAGTCAAATGAAGTTCCAAACATTGAAATGTATTCCTTAAAGACTTCAATCC
Organism: Phalaenopsis aphrodite; assembly: GCA_003013225.1. Classification (NCBI taxonomy): domain Eukaryota; kingdom Viridiplantae; phylum Streptophyta; class Magnoliopsida; order Asparagales; family Orchidaceae; genus Phalaenopsis; species Phalaenopsis aphrodite. Next base: position 972,194 of record NEWO01000207.1, read on the forward strand.
CTTTTTCAATTAAATCACAAAAAATTGCTATTAAACATCTTCGAAATGTAGCAGGGGCATTACATAAACCAAAGGGCATTCTTCTAAAAGCAAAAATACCATAAGGACTGGTAAATGTTGTTTTCTCTTGATTCTCAAGAGATATTTGAATTTGGTGATAACCGATATATCCATCCAGAAAACAAAGTATTTGTGCCTAGCTAGTCTATCCAGCATTTGATCTAGAAAGGGTTGTGGAAAATGATCTTTCCTAGTTGCCAGATTTAATTTTCTATAATCAATGCATATTTGCCACCTTGCAACTTATCTAGTAGGTATTAACTCATTATGGTTATTCACAGTTACAATTACTCCTCCTTTCTTGGGAACACGGTGAATTAGACTAACCCAAGCACTATCTGAAATAGAGTAGATAATTCTAACATCTAACCACTTTAAAATTTCTTTCTTAACAACCTATTTCATAGCAGGATTTAATCTCCATTGTGGATCAGCCCTGGATTTGCAGTTTTCTTCCAGATTAATTCTATGCATACAAATTGAAGGGTTGATTCCTTTAATATCAGCAATTGTCCATCCGAAGGCTTTCTTAAAATTTTTTAGAATTTTCATCAACTTTTCTTCTTCTTCCTTTGTTAACTTCGAGGAAATTATAATAGGTAAAGTACATGAATCTCCTAAAAAGACATATTTTAAATGTTTATGAATTAATTTTCAACTGAAGTTCTTGAGGTTTTTCAATAGATGGACAAAATGATTTATCTTTGTTTATCGTGTCCAAAATTTCAAAACTTTTTGAACATAACTTGAATCTTGCTTAAAAAGGTTTACACATTGATTTAATTCCTCTTCTTGATCGTGTTCCAAATCTTTTTCTTCAGATTTTTCTTCATAAGAAGTCTTGAAATGACATTCGCTCAGATCTTATAACATCCATTCTATAATATTATTATGTTTACCTTTTGCAGGGTATTTCATTGATTTCGAAATGTTAAAAGTAACAGTTTGATCATTGATGCACATTGCTAATTCCCCTTTTCTGCACATCTATAATTGCTCTTCCTGTGGCTAGGAAAGGTCTCCCCAAAATGATAGGTATCTCTTTATCTTCCTCCATATCTAGCATAATGAAATCAACAGGAAAGATAAATTGATCCACTTTCACAAAGACATCTTCTAAAACTCTTTTAAAATATGTTATTGAACAATCTGCTAACTGCAGAGTTACAGTAGTAGGGGTTATTTCTCTTAATCCCAATCTTTTAAATATTGATAATGACATAAGGTTAATGCTTGCACCTAAATCACATAAAGCTTTCCCATAAAATCTGTCTCCTATTGCACATGAAATTGTAAAGCTACCAGGATATTTAAGCTTTTCAGGAAGTTTATTTTGAATTATAGCACTGCACTCCTCACTAAGTGCAACAGTCTCATTATCTTCAAACTTCCTTTTTCTGTTGAGAATATCCTACATAAAGTTTACATAGCTTGGCATTTGTTCTAAGGCTTTAGCAAATGAAATATTGATTGTAAGCTTCTTAAATATTTCCAGAAATTTTGAAAATTGCTTATCCAGCTTTTGTTGTCGAAGTCTCTGAGGAAATGGAGGTGGTAGTTTTTCTAAATCAATATACGGTAGAGAAATAGGTAGTTAAGAATCTTTCATAGTGTCCTCTTTTGATTATTCAATTTCTTCTCTCTCTACTTCAATCTCTTTTTGAACCCTCCCTTCAAACTGATTATTTGATACCATTTGGATAATAGCAGGTTTAAGTTCAAATGAATTAGCCACTATAGTTGGTTTCTGAATACTATAATGAAGTTCATCTACAGTAGGGTTGTCATAATCTCTTAAATGTCTAAACTCTTGATGAATTTCAGCATTTTGATTATTTGGTTTGCCATTTCTATAATTTTTTTTGGATTTTTCAAGATTTTTATTTTTTTTGGTTTTTCTAATTTTTCTAATAGTTCTTTCTAATTAAGAATCGTAGGGCACTAGTCCTTCAGAACCTGAACTACACATACACTAACATAAAATAAAATAAAATAAAATAAAATAAAATAAAACATACAAAATAAGATACAATATTTAAAGTTTAAATAAGACTTTCTAAAAATAGAAATTTACTTAATTTTCTTCCCCGACAACGGTGCCAAAAACTTGATCCCAACTCAATGGCCTATACACAGTATAACAATAGTTCTGATAGTAATTTTCACTTATATTTCCTTATTTTACAAAAAAAACCATAAACTTGATCCTGAAGAAAAATAAAAATTTAACTTCTTAATTTATATATATTTAGATTGGGATACTATGCAAGTGTACATATTGTTATCAAGTAATATAAGACTTTTTGATTAAGACCTAAATATCGAACCCACAAGGAAGATTATGCAATATGCACTTTTTAGAAAATTTTTCTATTTTTAAAATAATAATTACTTAAACTAAAAATGATTTTTGCATGAATTTAAATATTTTTGGTATTTTTGATATTTTAACGAAACAGTAATAACTTAAAAAGATAACTAAAGTTTTTGTAGAAGAAAAGTACTTGATATGAAAATATCTTTCTTCTTATCATGAATTAATAATAAGTATAGGAATTCTGTTGTCGAAGTATGCAAATTGAGTTGTGCCAAATAAGAGCAATAATATTTTTTACCCTTACTAGAGTTGCTATAAAAAACATTGGCTAATTTAAAGTTTGAATAGTTTTGAAGACTGGCTTGGCAGGGAAGATACTAGCTCTCACTCTAGAGTTCCCTCGATTCCCTCCACTTGGGGGCTAACATTCTAGTATCAGAACCTAAAACAATAAACCAAGTTGGGGTCTTTAACTTATCACTTTAAACTCCTCTAACTCTACACTCATCAATGAATATTTTCCTATTTATTTGCACTCAATCATATGCACTACATTCTCATTCATATAAGCTCATATGATTCTTTCCAATTATTGACTGAGATAATACCAGCCCGATTCTTACATGTTCTCACAACAAAATTTAACATCTGGATTGACCAAATCAAGAATTAAATGAAGTGCATGGATTTAAATCATCACAACTTCTTCCAACATTAAATATCAATAATCTCCACAACTTTCATCCAAATCTTAATTACTTATCATTTTAAGAAAAAAGATAAAGAAAACTACTCAGAAGCCATGGAGAAAATAAAACCACACTTTAGTTTAAAGGAAGAAATATATGTCAAACCAACAATAAGTCTTGATTAAAACCAAAAGTAGTCTAAAACAAAAAGATAAAACTTTATCTCAAGTCCTCCACCAAACACTTAAAGTTCTTTTGAATCTCTTTTCTTTTACAATCACTCAAAACAAAATAGCAAAAAGGATAAAGTAAATAAAAAGTGGTTCCTGAAAATCTCTACTAATTAAATCCCTAGAGATAAAATTTCAAAACTTGCCAATATTCTTAGAACTCTTTTCTAAGTTCTCTCTTCTTTCTTTTATAGTTTTCCAAGAGGTGTCTTGGGATCTCTTCAAAATGTGTCTTGATTCGATGTATTTACAAAAGAGATGCATCCTTTCATGATACTTTTCATCAATGATGGTTACAACCACCTATTACGCCAATGGGTGCCTCAAAAACCTCTTTGAAATTTGTGAAAATTGATTTTACTCGTCTAGTAACTGCCACGACCTTATCTGTTTAACCGACGCTTAAGCACCGGATCAGGCACTTAGGCGCCAAAACTCTTTTGCACAAATTTTCACCTTTTTGCTCTAAATTTGATCCTTTTTCACTCCTTTAAACATTTTTTTGTCCATTTTTACTTGTATCTGCAAGAAAAACACAAAAATACCTTCCATTAAAGCGTAATATCTCAAAAATAGGGATAGAAATGTGTCTAAAAATACTATATATTTTAGGTGTATCAGTATCCACACCTTCTTTAACGGTGATGTCTTGAGAAGAAGTGTCTCAGCAAAAACATCGGTATGTCGAAGAGAAGTATGCTCCTCATGGTGTAGAACAACTACAGTACTGGGTAATTTCTTCATCTTTTCCTTTGAAACTTTAGGAATATCCTTGTAATGTGTTATCGATAGAATCTTTGGGCCCAATCGTGACTTAGCAGGTCGACGACCTGTGGTCCTTGTGACTGTAGAATTGGTGGTAACTATAGCAGTATCAACCCTGCTCCCTAAGCCAAACCAGACAGAAATACGAGCAGACAAAGTCTGTTGATTTCTGAGGTTGTCTAGCAGATTTTACGTCCCTTAAGATTTTGTTCTTTTTGCAAGGGGTACTGCATGTCCCACTCGTTTAAGTAGTTCACTAACTAAGCAACCTTCCTTGACAGCTAGCCTCTTGAAAATTGAACTAACTCAGGTGATAGGAGTGGACTTCTTTCTCTCCTCACCATGTCTGTGAATTTATGGTAATGTTGCAACAATTTTCTGGATACTCTCGTACCCATTGGAACCCATTAAAGGATGGAATTTAATTCCTCGCAAGAGGGGATATGTTTTCAGTAATCTTGACTCATCCTGGTGAGGCCTTCCTTAACAGGTATCTCCTTAGGAACCTAGGCTTTAGTAGCCCTCTGAAACCTCTTATTACAGTTTCTCCTTTGGGTTCGAGTTAGCAGTGTAGTCTTTGAACTTGATCCAATTTTAAATACTGATGGCGAGAAAACCAATGCCTAAGTTGGATCTTTAATGATCATAACTTCTTTTCCCTCAACAGCAATGGGAACAACATGCGTGGTGGGTGTCATGGCGGTAGTAATCTTGACCCACTTATAAGAAGTGAAGTCCTGAAGGCAGTTTAGGTTAAATTCAATAGATGGCTCCTGAACTTCTGGAGCGGCGACTTTCATTATTACAGACAAGGCTTTCCCTAGGATGACCTCGAGATCTTAAAATCCAGTTCCAAATTTGATGGTTGGAACGACATTGCAAGTGTTGCGGTTCATCGACAGGTTGTAGGAAAAAGTTAGCGTTGGGCACGCCTTTACAGCAGCTTCAAAAGGCAAAGCTCTGGGTTAGCTATTGGCCAAAACCTCAGAAATCTTAGTGCAAGCATTAAAATTTAATAGAGGTCGATCTGTAGACTGGGTAAGTTTTTTTTTATTTAGTTTATGGGGGGGTTTTAAAATTTTAGTAAAAGTAGTTTAAAAGTAGAAAAATTTGATTAACATAAGGAAATTTTAAAAGTGTGTGCAACACAACACAATTTGATTTAATTTGCAAAATAGCAAATCAAAGTCGAAAAGGAGATGTGAAGTGTTTAGGATCTAGTGCGTGACCAACTTAACAACGCACAATACCCAGGTGGAACTAGTCCACCAACACACCTATTGGGTCCTATTGGCCTTCTGAACCTCTCTATTCAAAGGTGAATGAACAGACGGTCCTAAAGTCTAAAAGAGTTGACTGTACTTTCCCAAGATAGAAATGAGTAAAACATACCAATAGAAGAAGGGTAATCTGGTCAATAAGGGGCATGAACACATTATCAATATATGAAGATAATATTTTTTGATTTAAATGGAGAGAAAAGCTAGTCCCCAGTGGAGTCGCCAGAAGCTGTCGGGACTATTTTAGGTTGTGGAGTTGCCCGTTGGTAGCTGTCGGCCACCGGAATTGAATACCCGTATCCCACTTTGGAAGGAAATTTTAATTTACATATACATATGTATATATATATATATATATATATATATATATATATATATATATATATAAGTTCTTAAAAATATGAAATCAAACTGACCCATATTTTTTATAGTTTAAATGAAAGAGCACTATACCTATCTATCCGAAGGATAAACACAAGATTTGAGGATGAGGCTCAATCAAATAAACCAAGAAATATACGACGCCTCTACGAAACCATTTTATTTGTCGACAAGTTCCCCTATCTAATATGAAGAATTAAATAGGGTTTATATTAAGCTGGGTTCAGACAAGCTTCCTATAAAGACAAGCCCCTGTAGTTAATCACATCTTAAATGACCAAAGTCATTTAAGAAAACTCTTGATAAAAATCAAGAAAATATTATCTTCAAAGAGGTCAAAAGGATAGGACTTTTCAACGAGATCGGACAAACAAGGTGTGAAATGAAAATGGCTCAAATTTGAAACATTTATTGTAGAATCCAAAGGAGGAAGAACTAGGGGATGTCATAGATCCAAAGGAGAACTTCAGTAACATCCCAATCTATTCTATTGTTTGGCTTCAATTTTGAGGAGAAATATTTAGGTCTTGTATCCTGCCAATTTTATTAGTTAGAGCTTACATTCGTGATCAAGTTTGTGAGGCTCAAGTTTGAAATATGTAACGATCACACAAATTGTTACATATCCCAAGTCATAATATTTCTATATGAATATAACTTCTTACTATTTATATATATTTATATTAGAAAGTACAGTGCGGAAAGTAAAAGAAAAAATGGTATTATAAACTATAATAGCGTAGCTGGCGTTTCCACCTCCAGAAAGGCCAGTACTTGCAAGGCATGCATATAATGTGGCAAGGAATTTAACTTGCACGAGTAGATGAAGGTTTAGCTACCAAATCCCACATTATGATTTAGTTGAATCTCGGAAGATCCTAGTAGATGATTTTAGGACAAAACATGATAAGCTCAATTTGTCCTTCAAAACATCCAAAAGATTCCAAAGTGCTTGGGATATAACCCTGAATTACTTTGAGGCTCTCTTGAATTATTTTTAGTTCATTTTGAACTTATCATATTGTTTCATCAGTCATCTGAGGTTGCACTATGACAACACCGTTGCTCAGTGAAGCTTAATAATTTAATTATCCCAAGGATAGTGTACTTGATTATTCAATTAATGTTTCATTTAAGAGTTATGTGAGTGAGTGACCCTAAGGCAAGTTTGAGTTATTTAAGATTATGGTGCCCACAAGTAAAGTTGGACTTGAAGTGTTTAAAGATATTAATTATCAACCCAATTATCTTCTAAATCAAATCAATTGAGCTTAGATATCGAGTCTAGATCACTACCAAGCTCTTAACAATCATAATAAATAATTTAGTGAAGGTTAAGATTTTAGTTTAAGTGATGTGTATTTTCATTTAAAGATCACATTATCGCCAATTTTGGGCTTAAGGAAAGTAAATTATCATCCTGTTAGCTTAAGCCTCTCACTCAAGAAACTTTTGATATTTGTTAACTTCTAAGTCATGAAGATTCAGAAAGATTATTATTTGTTATGTTGTACAATGGTTGTGGGTGAGTTTATACCTTATAATGCAATTATATTTCAATCATTCAAACATGTTTATTAGGATCAAAGTTACCCATTTATCCCTCTTTAAACCTAAATTTTGATTAAGGTGCCAAAGTCCAAAATGACTACCTTGCCTTTGGGGGACTTCACCTCATTACTCCTTAAACACAACTCAAATGACTTTGAGGATCTAAAGTGATATATCCATGAGGTAATTAAAATGTTAGAGGAGGACATGTGGACCTCTCAAAATTTTATTTAATTTAGATAATTATTTAAATTTAGAAAATAGGGTTTTCAAAAGTTAATTTATTTAAATGTCCAAAATAAAATTTATATTTATGAAAAATAAAATTTGAGGTTTCCTAAGGTCAGAGAAACACTTAGATAAAATTTAATGATTTTTTGAATCAAATTTCTATTTTTATTATTTAATTTTACATCAATTTTCATGATTTATTTAAATAAAAAATAGTATTTTAATTACAAATTTTTTTAAATATTTTTATTAGACTCCTCTAAGTTCAAAAAAATCAGATAATCAAATTTTGTATTTTTGTTATTTTAAATTTATTTACTATAACTATTTTAGTGAGAAACTATGATAAATTTACTTTTAAGCCTTTAAAATTTATTTTTAACTTAGAAAAAAATAGAAAAAATGTCCTAATGAATTCTAAGTGATCAAGGGACATTCCCACTCATTTGGAATCATTTTTTGTATTTTTGAAAATTTTGATTATTTTAATTATTTTTAATTCAAAATATATTTGAAAAATAATGTATTTTCACAAAAATGGGTTTTATTTTTATAAAATGCCCCTGATCACAAGGAACTCAGAAAAATAGTTTTCATAATTTTTCTAAGCATATATAATTTAATATAATTATTTTTATACAAAAAAGCATGGTTTCCTTAAGAAATCCATTTTAGTGCGTAGACTAAGTAAACAAATTTGGTATTTTTACAGTCGGTAGACATGATTTTTATGAACAATGTGGAGTTTATTTTGTTAATTTTTTATATGTGTTTAATTTACAAAATTAACACAACTTATTTACATTTAACTAAGTATAAAAATTCACAAAATGACTCAAAGCATCAAAATATTTTTTCTAGATGTCTCTGACCACAACAAATCTACCAAAATTGTTCTCATAATTTTTCAAGTGATATTTTGATTTATATAATTAAAATAAGCCAAAATAGTCACCTTAGATTGAAAATTATGGTTAGAAGCATAAAGATGCCCTCTAACCTTAGAAAAACTATAGGACATGGCCTCTGTCATGAGGAATAAACCCTCAAAATTCTGAGCCATGGTGAAATATTTTAAGTCATGAAAAATTAAAATACCACATAGGGTATTTAATTAATTAAAAATTAGGGAGTGAAAAATAGTTTTTATTTTTCGTCCACATTATTCTCCTCTGTTCACTGAGCAAGAGGGTATTTTTTTTTATTTTTATAATTTTTTTAGAGAAAGATATGGATTTTTGAAGTTTAGGCATTTAAAATAATTAAAAAATCCCTATTTTTCTACTTATCCACGCGGCGCTGACTGGATGCTAAGCAGCTCCGAAGGCTCCACGCATCGCTCTGTCATTTGAAGCCACCAACCACGTAGCCTCCACACATACCACACTTTATGCACCATGGGTCTGTTCGGCCTGATCTCCTCCATCCATTGGATATACGCGAGATCGGATGGCTCTCCGTTATCGTCCCCAAGTGACCTAACCCATGACCCGTTCACACAAAAACCTTAAGATCTTGGCCTACACTCAACCAAATTGCATGGGGTTTGTTCCTAAGCCTTCATCTACTCAAGACAAACATTTCTATATGGATTGTATGATATGAAATATAGTAAATACATATGGAGAATCAAAATAAGTTTGGTTTAGGGTTGGAGTTCAATACCTTTGTCTGAGAGGGGAGGCCTCAATCAGATGGTTGTTGTAGCTTTAATTGGTCCCAACGAACCTCCATATAAAGTCCCATGCCTTGGTGAATGGTCTAGGTATTATTTCAACCAAGCTTGATTTCAGGTGTTGATTGAAGTCTACATTAGAGGCTGTTTGAGAGGGGGCTTCTGTGGGGGAACAACTCCTCTCACTGTGTGGATTGTGTGTGCACAATTAATTGAGGTTTAGTTCAGTGTAAAGCTGTGGGGAAATATGTCCTGGTTTCAACTAAAACTTTGAGCTCAAAATTGAACTCTCACAAAGGGAACAAGGGGGGAAAAATGGTGAGCATGAACTAAGGGGGTCATAGGGAGTCTTTGGAATCAATCTGAAAGAGTTTCTCTAGAAAAAATTCAGCTCTCCTCACTTGGCCATGGAGGTGAGGTTTAAATAAAAATGGCTTAGGCTAGCTACCAGGGACAATTGGGGGGTGGAAAATATTTCTTAGGTGGAGGGTTTTGAAATGTTAAAGCCAATTGGAATTGACCAGCTCAGATGGGTGAGTTTGGTGTCTTCCAGCCACTAGGCCGGCTGACAAGGCTAGGGGAGGTGGTTAGGAGGTCAGGTGAGCCAGTGGGTTAATTATAATTAACTCTCATTGGCAAGTGATGATGGGGAAGATTTTTGGTTAAGGCCCATAAATGGGCATAAATCCCTTAATTTGGGGATCCATTTGTCCATAGCATGCCATGACTGGTTCAAAGGGGGTTAACCCGGTCCTTAAGATGAGATTAGTGGCTGTGGAGTCATAGATTTGATGACATTAGGGTGGTTAGGCCAATTTTGGTGTATGGGTTCAATTTGGGTCCAAATGGCTAAAAGTGGGGTTTGGGTTAGGTTAGCCATTACCTTATGCCCAGTTAATTGATCTATATTGTGTAGATGATTGTAATGAAAATTTTTTATGCAGAATTGAAATGATTTTGAGTTCAACTGCTGATTCAAGATTTTGGAATTTTGGTCAATTTGGGTATGTTGGGCTAGATTTGGGATTAGGTTGGGCTAGGCTTTGGCTAAGTCCAAATTGATTGTTAAAAATGGTCTATAGGAACATCATGAAGAGTTTTTCAACATAAATTGGGTGCCAATTTTGGGGTTAGGGCAATCAATTTGGTGGAATTTGGAGACAGCCAATTTGGGGCAAATTTGGGGATTTTTGGATGTCGACACTATTTTTGGTGTGGGGTTTGCCCGTAAGAAGCTGTCGGTCATCACAATTGAAATCCCGTTGCCCGCTTCGGAAGGACATAAAAAAAAATTTAGTTTTGAAAAAGATGAAGTCAAACTGACCCCATAATTTTCATAGTTTAGATGAAAGAGCGCTTTACCTCAAATCCTGTATCTATCCCGAAGGATGAACACAAGAATTGAGGGTGAGGCTTGAGCAAATAAACTAAAGAAAGTTATGACATCCGTTTTGGTCTGCAAAACCAACATATTGACCGACAAGTTCCTCTATTTAATATAAGGAATTAAATAGTGTTTATATTATGCTGGGTTCAGGAAAAGCTTCCTATAAGGGCAAGCCCCTATAGTTAATTACATCTTAGATAACTAAGAATACTCCTAATAAAGATCAAGAAAAATTACCTTCAAGGATTTCAAATGGTAAGGAAATTTCAAAGATATCGGACTAAGATGTATAAAAGGGATTGTTCAAATTTTGAGCATTTTGTTTTGGAGTCCAAAGGAGGAAACACTAAAGGATGTCACGGATCCGAAGGAGAACTTCGGTGACTTCTCAAGCTATCCTATTGCTTGGTTTTAGTTTAGAAGAAATCATTTAGATGTTTTATCTTGCCAATATTTATTTATTTAGCGCTTACATTTGTGTGAAGCAATCAAAACAAATTGCCTGGAAGATATGAGGATTTAAGTCGTGACCAACGACTACCTCGGAGTCCTAAGACGAGTTTAGGGCTTATATTATACAATATGATTGTACAAAAGCCTAAAAATATGTTTGAGGATTTATGTTGCACGAGGAAAACAACCTCGAATTCCTATGGCTTTGTTGTTTTAAAGCTAAGGAAGGGGTGTATGAGTATAGATCCTCTTGTTGTTGAAGATGGCCGGGCTGCCCACCATGTAACCTCCAAGCTCCTCGTTGTAGCAGAGTTCAAGTTTTCTAGGTCATTTAGTTATAATGTCAAATCAAGTGACCCTATGGTTAAAGTTTTTTAAATTTTATTATGGGCATATTAAAGTTGATTAAAGCGACACCGGTCAAGATCCCACGGTTCCATCGTCCCGGCACCACTATTTTCTATTGGAGTTACTTAGTCCAAATGAATTTATTAAACTCAACTTAATGAGTTCTATAATTTCATTTAGACCGTGGGAAACCTCGTTAGCAACCGTAGGTTACCTCCTCCGAGAGTTCCCGATCTTCCAATAGAGACGTTTTAATTTAGTTGAAGTTGTATTTTTTTTTGTAGAGTTCCCGATCTTCCAATAGAGACGTTTTAATTTAGTTGAAGTTGTATTTTTTTTTTGTGATGTTTGTGATTAAGTTTTGAGTTGTCTTATATTTTGAAATGTTGTGAGGTATTTTTGTTTGAAATTTTGTTTTTAGTTTTGGTTTTGGTTTTGTTTTTTACATGCAAGTATTTTTATGCAGTAAATATGGTACAAGCATAAAAGAAAAGCAGTAGAAAAGTACAAGAAAGATTGTAAAACGCTGTAGACTGTAAAAGTGTACCTGACGAGTCTTCTCGTTCCACCACCTGAAACTCAAAATGCATGTCAGAGCATTTATGTATATAGAGCTGGAAAAGTAAAGTTTTTTGGAAACTTTCCTAACTCTATGTTGTGTATTGGGAGTCCTTAAATTTTAAGGATAATATTATTAAGTAAAACATATTAAGTTTAATAGATCCCTAAGGTATTCACCAGGTTAAGAGTAGGGAGCAGGTCCATGCAACCTTCTTAATGTTTGGTAAAAAAAAACCTTGGGTTCATTTAAACTTTATTATGTTGCTTAATAATTCATCCTGAATATCCTGATGCTCAGTGAACATTGAAGTCTTTGATTATCCCTAAGAATAGGGTGAATGTCATTTGTCTTTCAATTTGAAAATTATATGGGTAAAGACCCTTTAGGAGACAAATTAGTGTTATTAAGAACACTTAACCAAATTTTTAGTCTTAATTGGACTTGTGGTGTTTTAAAAGAGTTTGATTATGTTGATTTTTCCAATCCTCTTTTAACAAGTGGATTTCAACTTATGTTCACCACTAAGTCCTTAAGACCTAAGTGAATGTATTAAGTGTGTGTATTGATTTTGAAAAGATTTAAAACTTTAAGTGATCATTATCAAGATCATTTAAACATCATTTTGATTATTAAATAAGGCTGTGAAATCATTTTGATAATTATGAAAATTATTATTATTTTTTTCTTATAATTTGGCAAAGTGAAGTGGTTTTCTACCAATTAAGCCCATTTTTTATTGCAAATTATGAAATGATTTAATTAATAATTAGAAATTACCCATTTCCCATTTTGATTAAGCCTAAATATTCATTAAGTCTAAAATATCCAAAATTACAATTTTGCCCCTAAGGGTCCAAACTTTCATAATTTGTCAAATTTAAGTCAAATGACTTTGGGATTCTTATGCAACTATACTGATAGATCAATTAAGACATCAGAGGAGACAATGTGATTTTTCACAATTTAATTTAATTCATATAATTATTTTTATGCAAAAATGTGCATTTTCAAGGAAAATTCTAAAAGATGATTAAGATAACTCCTAATCACTTGAAATTTTTATGTAAGCTAGCCCTGGACCAGGAAGTCATTTGGCCAACATTTCATGATTTTTTGAATTTTTGGTGATTTATTAAAATTAATTAAAGTTTTGAGGGCTTTAATAAAAATAAAATATTTAATATGTTAAAAAATATGTTTTATATTTTTGGAAAATCTCTCTGAGGTTAGGGAACCCAGAGAAATTTATTTTTTATTTTTCGGATTTTATTTGATTTTTTAGAATTATTTTAGTAGATATTCTATTTTTAAGCCTTAAAAATCATTTTTAAGGTTTAAAAATAGATATCTTTATTTTTAGAACTTGGAAAAATATTTCAATGATTCCTAAGTGTTTAAGAAGTAATTTGGAATATTTCCATGAGTTTAATATTTTATAATTTTTTTTATTATTTTTAATTATTAAAAATAACCTAAAAAACTAAGTTTTTATTTTAAATATATTTTTATTTTTATTAAATCCCCCTGATTCCAGAGAATTCAGAAAACTAGGTTTGATAATTTTTGGAATTATATTTTGATTTTTAAAAATTATTTAAATGTTAAATTTTATGATGATCTTTAAAAATTAATTAAAAATATCAAATGATCCCAAAATCCTTTGAGTGTTTTATGGTGAAATCTCTGATTTATAAGCCACAGTGGAGAATAAAAATCAAATGACTTTGATCTTTGTATTCTCCAAATTAAATGTTTTAAGTAAATTGGGGTTTACTCAAAACAATGATGTTTTGATTTTTAAAAATTATGAAATTATTTCCTAAGGCTACTTTGGCCATAAAGAACTTAAAATAATTTTTTGTAGAATTTTCTATAATTATTTGAATAGAAAATGCATAAAAACTTACAAAATTAAGATATCCGTCTAGAGATCTCCTATGTCCTTGAAAAAATGCTCAAATTGTGCATCTAGACAAAGGCTACAACATATAAAAATTTAGGGTCAAGGTGATAATCTAACATGAATGGAGAATTGAAAAACCCCTAACCCTAATTCATTTTTTAAAAATAATTTATGCATCAAATTAATGTGAAAATATTTGCACATGATTCTCCTCTGTTCACTGAGCAAGAGGTTATTTTTATTTTATTTTTATGAATTTTCTATGCAAAGATATGGATTTTTGAAGTTTAGGGGCTATTTTCTGAATTTATTTATTTATTCAAATCGCGA
>NEWO01000207.1:993305-1047640 GCA_003013225.1 Phalaenopsis aphrodite
TAACCATCATCAGTTTCTCCATGTTCAATTTTCTATTGGAGAACAGGTGGGATTTGCATCTTTCATCTATGCTAGCAGCCTTCCCAGATACCAGCAAGATTTGTGGCATGAGCTAATGACTTTGGGGCAAAATATTAACTCTTTCTGGATTTTGCGGGGTGATTTCAATTGCATCACCTCTCCATCTGAAAAAAGAGGGGGTAAGGCCCATTTACTCTCCCCAATATCCAAATTCAACAATTTCATCAGTGATGTTGAACTGTTTGATCTAGGATTTCAAGGTCCTAAGTTCACTTGAAGAAGAGGCATTTTATGGGAAAGATTGGATAGACTGCTGGGCAACTCTTTTTGGTTTCAAACCTTCCCTTTCTCCACTGTCACTCACCTTGTAATGGCTGGATCTGATCACAGACCTCTCCTTTGTTCCATTCAGAATACTGCTAGACCAACACATACACCTTTCAGATTTTAGAATATGTGGACCCTTCACCGTGACTTCATTAAGGTAGTGGATAATAGCTGGAATTCCAACTTGCATGCTGACCCCTGGATCAGACTATGGCTTAATCAGAAGAACTTAGCCTCTCATCTAAAAAAATGGAATTGGGAAAGATTTGGTAATGTGAATGAACAGTTGGAGGCCATCCAAAATGAAGTCCATAACTTGGAGGAATGACTACTAATGGGGAGGAACTCTGAATATGAAGTTCACCATGCTAATGAGAGACTTCTTGCACAAATCAGATACCATGAATGTTTCTTACAACAGAAAGCTGCTGTCACTAAATTTACTGATGGAGACAGAAACACTAGATACTATCATGCTTGTATCAACCATAGAAGGAAGTGTAACATGATTTTAAACATAAACAACCTCAATGGCAGGAAGTTAAGCAATGCTGATGAAATAGCTGATGATGCAGTCCAACATTTCCATAAGTTGTTCACTAATGAACTGTATTTCAGAAATCCTATTGAAACTGAGATGTTCTCTAGCTATCAGCACTATGTTCAAAATTTAAATCTCAACAGTACCCCTTTGGAAGATGAGATTAAACAAGCCTTAGATTCTATTGATGGCCTCATAACTGCTGGACCTGATGGCTACACATCTACCTTTTATAAAGCCTCATGGGATAGGACTAAACAAGATATTATACTTGCTGTCCAAAACTTCTTTCTTGGTGTGGACCCCCCTAAATATTTCAGTGCCTCCACCATCACTCTGATACCTAAGAACCAAAATAGGAAAACTTGGGAGGATTACAGGCCAATCAGCCTAACAAATGTGATCTCCAAAATAATCAGCAAGATCATTGTGTTTAGGTTGCAACCCCACCTTCAACATCTCATTAGTGACAACCAAGTGGCCTTTATTAAAGGGAGGAATATTATTGACAACATCCTGCTTGCACAAGAACTCTTGCTAGATCTTGACAGTAATTGTAGAAGAGGAAATGTCATTTTCAAATTGGACATAAGCAAAGCCTATGATACCATTAAATGGGAATTCATCCTTGACACTCTTTCTGCTAGAGGCTTCAATGAAGACTTTATTAATTTGATACACAGATGGCTTAAATGTAATGCACATTCAATTCTTATCAATGGTAAGTGTCATGGCTTCTTCAATGCTACCAGGGGGATCAAACAGGGAGACCCCTTGTCTCCTACCATTTTTATACTTACTTTGGACTATCTTTCAAGACAATTGAATAGGCTGGTCTCTAATTCACCTCATCTGGCTTTCCATCACAGATCTAATATCCTTATAAGCTATTTGGCTTATGCTGATGACATTATTATTTTTTTCAATGCTGCCAAGAATTCTGTCAGGAGGAAATACAATTGCCTTCTCCACTTTCAGCATACCTCAGGTATGGCACTCAACAAATAAAAATGTCAATTTATTATCAATAAAAATTCCACACCTCAGCTCAAGCACTAGATTTCTGAATACACTGGCTTCTCCTATGCCAACCTCCCTATTAAATATCTTGGAATACATCTACTCAAAGGCAGAACTAGACAAATACATTTCCAAGATGTCATTGATCAGATCAAAGCACAACTTGATCATTGGACCAACTCCTTCCTCTCTAATGGTGGAAGGATCACTGTTTTGAGGAGTATTCTCATTGCAATGCCTTCCTATGTCCTTCAAATGTTCTCCATGCAAAAGGGTACTGAAAATTCCATTGGACGGATTTTCAACAAATTTCTCTGGTCTGGTCAAATGAAGCAATTCCACTGGCTCCCTTGGCAGAAATTATGCAAACCTTTACAAGCTGGTGGGCTGGGCTTTAAAGACTTTCAACACCCGGGTTTCATAAATCTTTGCAAATTATGGATCAGATTCAGGTCCCAGGATAGCCTTTGGGCCAGATTTCTAAAAGGGAAATATTGCAGATCTTTACATCCCTCTTTGGTATCAAGGAGGATAGGAGATTCCAAACTATGGACAAATCTGTTGAAAATCAGAAATAAAGCTGAGAAACTCTTCCTTTGGGAGCTAGGAGATGGGCAAATCAATTTTTGGTTAGATAACTGGGTCAGTAATGGAGAGAAGCTTGAATGCCTCCACCCCAATCCCAACACTCAATGTCTTGTCAGGGATTTTTGGTTTGAAAATCAGTGGAACTGCAGGCTGCTGAACACTATTCTATCCAGTGAACATGTGAGGTGGGTTAAGGAGACCCCTATCTCTTCCATTCCCAAAGACAAAATAATCACTAAATAGGCTTACTCCCAGAAATTCTCAGCCTACATTTACCAGCATTTCTTTAATTTGAACCAGCTGCCTTGGGGTAAAGTCATTTGGGGTAAACTCCTAACTCCCTCTATGTCCTTCTTCTGCTGGAGACTCTGGCATTCCCTACTGCCTGCAGATGATATTTTAAAGTTGAAAGGGTTGAGAGGGCCATCAATCTGCCCACTTTGCCGTGCTGCTGAAGAAACCTTGGATCACCTATTTTTCTCATGTGCCTTCTCTCAAGAAATTTGGTCTGAATTAATCAAGCTCTTAAATATCAATAATCAGAATGTTAGCTGGATTAAATTTGCATCTAGCTTGATTGATTGTCATAACAACAACCTTTGGGTGATACCATGCATTGTGGCATGGTTCATATGGATGTACAGAAACCAAAGCAAATTTGATGAGAAGATGTCAGGGCCCACATCTGTAACTATGAATTGTATCTCCTACATTAAAAAATTGATCAAGTTTCACCACTTCCCTAATATTATAAAGCACTGGACTCCAGGAAACAACACTCCTCCTCTTCAAGCTTTCAAACTAATTCTTTGGAGTTCCCCCCCACTGGTTGGTTGAAAGTTAACACTGATGGTAGCTTCTCAAAGGGGTGTGCTAGTATTGGGGGAATTTTCAGGAACTCTCATGGTTCTCCCATCATTTATTTCACTGCTCCTGCTGTGGCAAAGGATGCTCTGGAGGCTGAATTCATAGCTATCTACTGGGCCATCAGGATTGCTTCTTACTAAAATATGGGTCCTTTGATCATTGAAACAGATTCTACCAATTGCATTCAAATCCTCCTTCATGATGAAACGCCCCCTTGGAATATAACCAGATGGAACAATCTTTTAGCTGCCCTTATACCCAGATACATGATTAATATTAAGCATATTCATAAAGAAGGTAACTGCCCAGCTCATTGGCTTGCTTCCCAAGGCAGAAACACTGAACAAACTTTTGTTGGACTGTCAATTACACCTGAACTAAAGTTCCTGCTGAATGGAGATAATTTGGCACTCCCCTACAGTAAATGTTTGTAACTACTTTGTGAAGTAGACCCTTTGGGAGAAGGTTGTGTTCCCCTTATTTATCTAATTCTATGTATTTTGGGAGGGTTTTTAACTCTCCAACCCCTTGTATTTCCCCTTTTAATATTTAACATGTAAGGAGCCATGATTGCTCTTTTGTTTATATATATATATATATATATATATATATATATATATGATACCTATCATGTAAATAGCCTGGAAGGATATGAGGGTTTATGTCATACCGAATGACAATCTCAAAGGCTAAAGAAAGTTAGGGGTTAGATTTGCACAACATGATTGTGCAAAGGCCTAGAGGTAAATTGAGGATTTAAGTCGTGTTAGATGGGCTACCTCAAAGTTCAATGGCTTGTTGTGTAATTTAATGGGAAGTTTTGTTTATGTAGATTGGTTTGGATGTTATAGATCGTCGTCCTGCATCACTTCATTTTGCTTCAAGCTGCTTGTTAAAAGTTGCTCTAGGTTTGGTATTTGATGTCTTATATTTTATTTCTAATTATTGTTAGTTTAATTAATTAAGGGGTAAGTGTTTAAGTGTTATAATGATCAAAATTAGTTAAACTGACAACTGCTCTTTATCCTGAAGGTTTTGCAATTAATTTAAAGCATGCACAAGCAAGGTATGCTTTACGAAAGTGTAGTAAATAATGTGTTGCAAAAGGTACTATAAATATAACATAAACATACGTACCTGGACCTTTGCTACTACTGCGAAAGGGGTTAGTTACATAATTATAGTAGGTTAATATTCACAAACTTTAAGCAAAGTAAACAGAAAGTACAAGTGTATAAAACTATATGATACATAAAGAAGACCGAGACTAGGCATAAGAATTTAGTAAAGATCGAGACTCAGCGCTGAACTGTGTGCTTCCAACCTTAGACAATAGCTACCAGCCAAATTGTCTCAGTAGGTCAAGTTTAAGCCTAATCAAGATGATTAACCGGTGGACTTTTGTAATTTTGCATTTAAAATTCTTTTACTTTTTCATGCATATAAAGTTTTTCTTAGCACTCAAAAGTAGTGATATCTTGAGAAAATATATTTTTGGTAAATTTAGATTGTCCATGAATTATCAGGGACCTAAGAATATAAGAGGTAATTTATTACTAAGGGTTGGTGAATTGTATCGTCATAATAATTCGCTCTCCTAAGGTCATCGGGGGTAGGAGATACAATTATAACGTCCCACTTTAACATAGAAAAGCAATATTGTCATTGCCCTTACCACCTGAACTAAAAATTTAAACCAGTCTGATGATCCATATGTGTCCATTTCAAAGGTCCTCAGTTACTCACTAAGGCTCATACCGTTGAGCATTGGGTTAATAATGTAGGATAAGTAGTGTCGGGGTATTTTCTATTGATTTATGATTTATCAGTTCTTGAGTCTTAACTTGGTCGGTCCTTAGGGATTTTATGTTGATTTAATTGTTCTTTTGTTTTGAAGACTATTTTCTTCAAAAAATCATCACAGACTCAAATGTTCTCCAAAATATTCACTATCTTCCAAGGATATCCAGAAAATAACTCTAAACAAACATGGAATCTCCTAGATCATTTATGTTCATTCTGGTCTTACTAGATTGTCGAATTGATCATCCTATGGTGAATTATGTTGTCTTTAAGTTATGCTCAGTATATATCTTAATTAACCCATGAGTAGGCTAGGAGTTACTTGTCTTATCATGTTTGAGGTTTGAACTGATGGTCACCCCAGGGGTGAGCCCAATCACTTAAGTGAACTGGTGGTGTTTTATGATAAGCTATGTTATTTCTTTTCTAATCTCTTTTGATAGTTTTAGATCAATCTTACCCCACTACCAAGCTCTTAGATCTGTAATGGGTAGATTTTTAATTTTAAAAGTTATGTTAAATGAATTTAAATCTTATTGAATATTTGAATTATGGCCTAACCATTAGTCTGAGGCTTCAAATTGGTTAATTATTGTCTTTTTATTTCATGCCCCTCACATTAGATTCATCCATTATACTTAACTTTCAAACAATAACAATTTGATTAATTACAATTTTACCCATTTGTAGAGGATAGTGTGAATTGGTTCCTACCCTTTTAACACTTTATGTTTCAATCATCCTAGGGAATTAATTATGATCAATATTACCCTTTTACCCTTTAGTTTGACTTAAAATTTATTTAAGGTATGGAAATCCAAATTTACTTTTTTAGCCACAAGGCTCCTTTCTTCAAAACTCCTTCAATTGAGTTCAAATGACTTTAAAAGTTTACTGGTTTGCTACTCATAGGTTAATTAAGATATTAGAGAAGACATTATATTTTTTTTAATTTTTTTTTGTTTTTCATAATTTTTTTAGTTCAAAAATAAAAATGTTCAATGATAATTAAATTAGCTCACTAAGCTAGACTTTCTATCCTTAAAAAAATTTTAAGAGGTTCACATGGGTCAAAGGACCACTCAGTCTAATTTTTATGTTTTTTAAATTATATTTTAATTATTATCATTTTTTGTTGATTTTAATGAATAATTCAATAATATATATATATATTTATTTTTAAAGTAACTTTTTTCATTTTTCTTTATTCTCTCTGACTTCAACAAACTCACAGAAATTAATTTTATATTTTTTACTTTTATTTCAATTTTTATAATTTTTAAGTCAAAAATATGGAAAATACATTTAATTACTCAAAATATATTTTTATAACTTCAGAAATTTATAAAAAAAAAATTAAAGTAATTTTTGTTATCCAGGAAGTAATTTGTGACATTTTGACATATTTTGATATTTCAGTGTTTTTTGGTATTTTTTAGTTATTTTAAATAGGAAAAATGACTAAAAATGAACTTTTTTATTTTAACTTCAATTTTATTTTTTCGTAGATAGCTTTTGTCTAAAGGAACAATCTAACTTAGTTTCCATAATTTTCTAACATATATTTTATTTTTTATAATTATTTTAAGTCAAGTTCTAGTGACCACATTGAACCTATCAAACAAATTTTTATAATCTTCTAATATATATATATATATATATATATATATATAAATATATCATTTGTTATAATTATTTTAAACAATATAAGGGTGATTTTCATTAAAAATTTAGGATTTCAATGTTAGAGGTGTCCTCTGACTTAAAAAAAATTAGAGAACACCCCTAAGCATGTTACGAGTACTCTAATTTTCATATTTTTGAGATTAGGTTTTGTTAATTATGAATTAAACAAGTTTTAGAGTATTAAATTAATTTAAAAATAAATATAAATGATTTTTTTATTGTCAGCCCCAATTGTTCTCCTCTGATTACTCGGAATGGTCTGGAGAAATTTTAGTAGGGCTTTTCCAAGGTTTGTACATGTCCCCCCTTTGGCTGTTGGGTAGTGTCCAATTTAAAGAGGAGAAAGGAGGGCTCAGTTGACCTGGCCAAAGGTGAATTATGGTTCTTAAGTGGAGGAAAGAAGATGGTCAACATCTAATGGGAGTAAGCCAAGTAGGGGAGTTCAAATTTAGGGTTTCTTCTATGGGAGTGCTCTCAGGTTTGGCATTTTCGGGCGACCAAGTTGACCGACCAGTCAAGGAGTCAACTTCTGACTTAGGGAGCTCAGAGCTTAGTTTTGGTAAATTCATTTGTATATTGACATGTGTAAAATATTTGATATATATGGAATGAGTTGAACCAGTTTTTGGTCAATTTAGGCCAAGGCATGGATTAACGTTGGGTTCGCCCACCAAGGTTGCTTAGGCAAAAGAGAGGTCAGCTTGATTAGTGTGGTCAAGTCCCCATCCAAGTGAATTAAAGCCAATCATAAGATTGGGTGAGTCATGAGAAGGTTTAATTACTTTTAAGGGAATTATTAAAGGGGCTACACTATTTTCCATTTAGGGAATGGTGACATGAGCATGGCACACATGGATTGCTTGTGACTTAGAAAAGTGCTTCATGGCTTGCATGTGACTTGATAAATTACATGAAAAGGGAATATGGCATACTTGGGGTATTTATGAGGTGTTGGTATAAAATTCAAATGTGGATGATTTTCATTGTGTATGATATGACCTATGGTTTTGATTTTATCACATGGATGATGGAAATTTGTCATGTGGGCTCTGTAGGCTTAGATGATGGACTTTTAAAGATGGGTTATGTGTAAATGATTTTAAACTCAAAATTGGGATTTTAATTTGATGGGTATTTAAATCAATGACTCAAATTAATCATGATGGGCTTGATGAGTCTCAGAGATTATCATGAGGTTTCATTTTGGGTTTGATGCAAATTGGGGACAATTCAAAAATTTTGATAAAAATTTGGTTATTTTAATATTTTTTAGGAATTTAGGGAAATTAAATTAATTTTAAGAATTTTGGAGTATTTTAGGTCAATTGATTAATTTGAAGGGATTTAAAGTGGTTTTGGTTAAGAAATGTGATTTTTAGGGCCATAGGGGCATTTTGGGAATTTTGGGTGTTTTATCAAGGCAGGGAAATTTGAGGTGATTTTGGGTAATTAGAAAATTTTGAAGTGGTTTAGAATGATTTTTCATGAAATATTGGGAATTTGGGTATTTATGGGTATTTTTAGGCCCCAAGGGTATTTTGGTAATTTTGGAGAAATTTTGGGTAGGGTGAACATATAAGCCTTGATGCTACACTTAAGCCACAAGAGCCATGTGAGAACTTATTTTGGATCCTCCATATGTTGGACTTAGCAATTTTAGTCAAAGATCAAAGGCTTGGACCACCCATACGAGTTTCAGAAAGGAGTTAGGAGGTAGGTTCAAGTGTAAGTAATTTTATGTTTGGGTTGGGTGTGGGGAATTATGATAAGTTCAAGTGTATGTGTCTGAGATACTAATACCAAGCCACCCAGGGTCATCCTAAGGCTCCATTGATCCAATTTAAGTTCTATTTGGGCTTTCATATGAAGGTTTCAACCTTTTAAGTACTAGATTAGAGCTATCCGTGTGTAACTCCAGCAAGAACATTGAAGCATTTAGAATTTTTAAGGGAGGTAGGTTCCATCAATAGGCTTCTAAAATAGCCGATAGAAATGTCCTATGGCTAGACCTTAGGTTTCTAGACACGAGAAACATAGACCTCACCAAATATGAGCTCAACAAGTAGACCCCCAAAATTGTGTGTCGGACGAGCACACCACACATATTGGTGTTGACTGAAATGATCAACCAAACTAAATCAGACATCTAAGCCAACCCACTTAGAAAAAAACATAGAAATGTGTGAGAAATGTTTCCGCTTGGTGATCTGACCCACAATTGCAGTGTTATTTAGTTTCCTGTCCAAGAACTTGACCTCGTTTCTTTAGACGACTATTGTGCAAAATAGATGAGATATAAAATTTAGATTTATATTTCACTCACTAGGGGTTCCACACAAGTATAAGTATTGTTTCAAGTAATATAGGGTTTTATTTAAAAACCAATGTATCAATCCCATAGGGAAGCGAGGTAAGAACTCCCCTAAGTTAATTCTAATCTACTACGATCAAGTCTTAGTTTAGAATTTTCAAAAATTTTGGTTTTCTTAAATTTACTAATTTACTTTAAAATTAAAGTTTACTAAATTAAATAAAAAACTAATCTAAAGAGAATGTTTAAATTTTGAAAAGTTCTTATATAGTAAAAATCCTTTTCCCCTTGCAATGAGAACATAATTAGTGTAGGAATTGAATGTTTAAAGGTTAAAATGTAGTTTTGTGAAAAAAATAGCATCTTTACCCTCTCTTGAGTGCATAAAGAATAATAAATAATCTAAAGTAAAGTTCCTAATTGTGTAATTGGTCAGAACTCACTTTCAAATTACCCACTCCGCCCTCTCTATAGGACTAACTAGGGACTCAAATTCTAAACTAAGGCCAGATTGATAAAGGTTATAGCCTGTCACTCTAAAATCATCAATTCTACACCCATAAAACTTATCTCCCTATCTATTTGCATTCCTCTTTGGATGTGGCTTCCCCTCCATCAAAGGTTTAGTATGGTACTCATTAGTTGATGAAATTATAGCCTTTCTGGTTCATTATCCTTCGCAACAAATTTTCACATTACAAGTGATCAGTTGGTAAAGTAAATTAAGAACCGGTGAAAATACCATCACAATTTTGGTATAAAATAAATCTTCAAACCATTTTAATCTCACACATGACTAATTCTCATAACAAGGAGAAAGAGTAAGGAAAACTACTCATTAAGCATGGAGATAACACAATAGAAAACCTCATTTAAATAAAAAAAATTCACTAGAAAAATGTTTACAAGAATTATAAGATGATGAAGAACACAATACTTTGCCTTTTTCCTTTGAAAGAGAGATGAGAATCTATCTAACGAAGACTCCTACTGATCCATACAAATTTCCTACAATTCCTTTAAAATATCTCTCAAAATCACTCACCAATCTCTCCAAAAAACGCAAAAATCTACATCTCTTATCCTATCTGTGACCTTTGGATGTTCTTGGAAGTTTCAAGAGTTTGAAAAGCAAAAAGGTGCATTCCCAAGTGCCAAAAGGTGCTTAAGAACTCCTTGGGGCGTTTATCATCCATAATTGTTTATGGCACCTAGGCACCAGAATGGTCACCTAGACACTATTTTTTGGGTGAGACTGTCACCTAGGCACCGTTTCTGGCTATTAGGTGCCAACTTGGTGGCAACATGCTTGTTTCACGCCGTTTCACTCTATTTCACCCTATTGTAGCTCCAAACCTCTCCAAGTGTTATACCTACAAGATAAACATGAAAATAATTTTTCTTTAAAGTGTAATTTTATTCAAAAAGATATGATAAATGTAAATGACATTGAGTGTAGAAAGACATCAAAATACATAAGGTGAGAATTTTCTTTCTTGCTCAATTTGACTCCAAATTGCTCCATTTTTCTCATTTTCTCCAAAACTCCAACTCTTGTACCTAAAACCAAAAACATGCAAAAATCTTCCTTTAAAGTTTAATATTACTAAAAATGAACATAAAATGTATATAAAAAAGTAAGTAATTTTTAGGCGTGTCACTGGAAAATTAGTTTGTGTATTTTCAACTTGTAGTTGTGATATCATGCCATCTGGCTTAAAAATAGACATTGAATTTTGTATCGTGATCTTTTTACTCCTTATTATTTATGAAGGGGTGTTTTATGAATTTATAGTGATATCCATTAGTGGTTCTTGTTAGGAATCTGATAATCGTGACAAGTTTGATTTATTTTGTATTTCAATTTGGAATTAGATTTTTATTTTGATATTGTGGAAATTTTGATTTTAGTGGTGAGAAGATCAGGTTGAGATGAAAAACATTCCGGCACATATCCAACTCAAAGACTGATAAAAAAATGTTTACTTTCTTGAGAAGGAAAGCTCAAAGACTTATGTCCAAACTAAGAGGTAGTAGGAGGGAATCACAATATAGGAATTGATCACGAGATTTAAAATTTACTACATTGGAAAGGAAAGCTCAAGGACTAACATCCAACCTAAGAGGTAGCAGGCTGGAATAAAAAATTAGTTCTTAATCTAGAGATTTAAATTTTTCTACATTGGGATGGAAAGCGTGAGGACTCACATTCAACCTAAGGGGTAGCAGGAGGGAATAACAATTTAGATACTTATCCCATGATTTCAATTTTAATACATTGGGAAGGAAAGCTCAAGGACTCACATCCAACCCAAGAGATAGCAGGAGGGAATCAGAATTTAGGTATTAATACTGAGATTTGAATTTTACTACATTTGGAAGGAAAGCTTAAGAACTCACACCAAACCTAAGAGGTGGCAGAAGAGAATTAGAATTTAGGTATTGATCCCGTGAGTTGAAGTTTACTATACTGGGAAGGAAAGCTCAAGGAGTAGCATCTAAGCTAAGAAGTAAATTTTACTACATTCGGAAGGAAAGCTCAAGGATTCACATCAAACCTAAGAGGTAGCAAGAGAAAATTAGAATTTAGCTATTGATCCTGAGATTTAAATTTTACTACATTCGGAATGAAAGCTCAAGGACTCACATCAAACCTAAGAGGTAGTAGGAGAGAATTATAATTTAAGTATTGATCCCGCGATTTGAATTTTACTATATTGGGAAGGAAAGCTCAAGGACTAACATCTAAGCTAGGAAGTATCAAGAGGGAATCGGAATTTAGGCAGTGATTCTGAGATTTGAATTTGAAGGTATCAGAATTTTTACACCAACCCGAGAATATCGTGAATGTGGAAAACTTGTGTAAAAAATATGGAAACTTCTTGAGTTTTAAGAAATTAGAAACCTTGCATTGACCCTCAGAATTTGATTTGGAGGTATAAAATTTCTTATACAAAACCTCAAAATTTCAATTTAGAAATATTTGATTTTTTACACTGACCCTTAAGATTTGATTTGGAGGTATCAAAATTTTTACAACGACCCATGGGATATAATTTGGAGGTATCAAAATTTTTACACCAACCCTCGGGATTACATTTGGAGGTATCAAAACTTTTACACTGACCTTCGGGATATCTTGGGAGTCTAATTCTCTTGGACTAACCTGTATTGGACCTAAACCTAAACCCTAAGTCCAACCTAACCTAGGCTTAGTCCAATCCTTTTGGAATAACAAACATTAGACCTAAACCTAAACCTTAAGTCTAACCTAACTAGACTTATTCAAGTCTTGTTGGTCTAACCTACATTAGACTAAAACCAAAACCCTAAGTCTAACCTAGCTTTAGACTTAGTTCAACCCTTTATGTCTAACCAACATTAGATCTTACCCTATGTCTAATCCTAACATAAACATAGTCCAATCTTATTGGTTTTATCCCACATTAGACTCAAGCATCAATCAACCCCATTTGGTCTAATCGACATTAGACCCAAATATCAACCATATTTTGGGTCTAACCCACATTAAACCAAAACATGAGCCAACTATATAGGTCTAAACCACATTAGGCCTAAACATCAACTAACCCACTTGAGTCTAACTCAAATTAGACATAAACATCAACCAACCTTCTTGGGTCTAACCCACATTAGACTAAAACATTAATCAACCCTTCTGATTCTAACCCATATTAAACCCAAACATTAATCAACTTTTTGGTCTAGCGCACATTAGACCTATTCTAGGCCCTCAGTCTAGTCTAACTTAGACCTAGCCCAAATCCTTTTTGTCTAACTCAAACTAGACCAAATTTTAACATTTATGTTCAACTTAACTTAGAGAAAACTTCAACTAACACTTCCTCTAGGTCTAGCCTAACTGAGATATAGCTTAAGTCTAACCTAACATAGACTTAGTTCAACACAAATATTTTCTAGGTCTAGCCTAGTCTAGATCTAACCTAACTCTAACCTAATCTAGAGTTAGTAAAACACAAGTCCCCTTGGATTTAACCTAACCTAAACTTAACTCAACTAAATTACAAGGTCAACCCAATCTAACTCAGGTTAATCCAATTCAATTGATTCACTGGGTTAAATTAACTTAACTCAGGTTAACCCAATTCAACTGATTCACCAGTTCAACTCATCCTAACTTGGATTAACCCAATTTAACTGAATCATTCTGACCTAATTCTGGTTAACCCAATAAAATTAAGTCACTGAGCTAACCCTATCCAACTTGGGTTAACCAAAGTCAATTGATTCATCAGGTCAACCTGATTTTAATCTATTTTACTCAATTCAACAGATTCACTAAGTCAACCCACTCTAGCTCATGTTAAGTAAATTCAACTAATACAGTGTGCCAACCTGCTTAGCTTAGGTTAACCTAATTCGGCTGAATCACCGAGTCAGCTTAATCTAACTTGGGTTAACCCAATTCAACTAATTCTCTGGATTAACCCAATCTAACTTGGGTCGACCCAATTCAATTGATTCACTGGATCAACCTGACATAACTCGGGTTAACCCAATTCAACTAAGTCACACGGTTAACCTAAGTTAACTCAGATTTTTTAATCCAATTGAATCGCCAAGTCAACCCATCCTATCTTGGGTTAATTAACTTCAATTAAATCTATGAGTTAGCCTTACATTACTCGGGCTAACCTAAAATTAACTCAACCTACTATGAAAACTTCAAATTTTCTTCCTATCAATCCAACCAAACATGTATCAACCTGACTAGATACTTAACTTCAAGCTTATCATAAATTCTCAACCCTAATTTAATCAAGGATTAATTTAAGTCTAAACCAACCTAGACTTTAAAAGACATTTCAATTCAAAATAAACTTAGACTTCGCCCAGGGTAATTTAACTTAAACTTGATTCAACCCAAGGGTTTAACTTGATCAAACTAGCTCAACATGGATTGCCCTTAAGTTACCCTAACTTAGTTTAACATGGCTTACCTCAAGCCAATGTAAACCAAGTAAGAATAATTTGGGCTAACGCAATTTGGGTAAATCCTATTGTACTTTGGTTGATTTAAACAAGTTTGAAGGTAATCCATGGAAAAATCTGCCATACTCAGGTTAATTTAGATTACATTAAGACTCATTAGATTAGTTCAAACCAACTTGAACCAATCTTTAATTAATTTAGTCCTAGGTGAGTCGAGTTTGAGGAGGGTTTAACTTTTTATTCAAGAACTAAAGCACACTCAGCTTCATTCGGGGACTATTTGGGCTAAGGTACCAAACCAACCTAAATAAAATAATATAATATTCATCCTAAAAGACATTAAAACTTAAAACTAAACCCAAACATGTAACCTGGTTAGTGAAGGTGCTTTAGAGGAGGTAACCCATGGTTTCTAACAAACTACCTTTCAGTCACTTGTGAATTATCAAACTGCAAACCCCAATGACCCCAGGATGACCAAAACATGGGATCATGACTGCATCATCCTAAATAAAAAAAAAATATAAAAACAAAATGACAAAAAAATTAATCGGTTAAGAAGTCCTAAGCAAACTAAATTTTTGAACCCCTAAATTCTCAAAGAGACTTTAAAACTTAAATGAAACCCTAATGAATAAAGTTCACTGTATACAACTTGGATCCCTTACACACCGTTCTATGAATATCACTTTGATGACACGATCATGATTGCTTACATGAATTTTCCAGTTGTCACCACCTCTCAAACTAAGTGGATTAAGGAACCTGACAAACCCAAGATGATGGAAAGACAAGGAAACTTAGTTGGGTTCTCCAAAAAAAAAAAAAACTACTTATAAAAAATACTAAAACATATTTTACACAAAATTTGTTTTGTTGGGTTGCTGAAGATAAAGTATAGACAACACCCTAGGTTTACTTTACATGTTATTAGGGAGTGCTAACTTTCTTTTGTGAAGACAGACATTTAAATTCAGGAGCAAAAGGATGAACCACAACTAAACCATTAATTACAAAACAAAACTCTAAGATAAATTAAAATATTAAGGAATTCGCTACACCTAGGATAAAAATTTGATATTCCTTCCTTTACAACAAAATTTAAAACTTCATGAGGATGAGTTTACAACCTTAATAGGGTGTTTTCTTAAGAAATTCCTAGATTTCTCAAGATGTAATTAATTATAATGGATTGTCTTTATTGGAAGAAGTAAACCCTAGGAAAGATACAAAAAACTTGAAATATCTGGTTGTGGGTTTGCTCTTGCTTGGTTTTTTGAGTGAAAATGCCTCTGAGATATCTTAAACCATTACACTTCAGAGTTATGTAAATGATGTCCACTTCATGAGAGCTTGCCTACATTTTTCTTTTGTTTGTACCCATCATTATATGCCATAACCCTTTGATCCATTCCCTTTTTAGATCTTCCACATTATCAGAGAGAGATATTTGAAGAGAAAGGGAAACACAACAGGAGACAAGTTGGTGACTCCATGGAAAAAATAACTTAATCAACAACCATACTAGTAAAACAGAGATGGTTGGGCACTAGCTCAGTGCAATGCATTCAAACTCCACCACCTTTTCCAAGAGTCTATAAAAGTTAAAAATTGGACCAACATTTTTAAAGGTTTATATAGGAGTTCAAGAAGCTGACCATGAACATCACATCTTTTAAAGCCATAGAATAGATACATAATTATGTCGAGTTCATGAAGAATGCCTTGTACAAGAGAAGAAATGTAAGGAGTTTTAAGATAATGTTCCAAACTAAGAAGTGTAATGCCATTTCACTGATAAAGTTGCCCCAAAATATAATGATTCTAGATACTTTAACTATCATATGTGTCCTATGAGATAAATTTGTGTGTAGTTCCCTTTGTGACATAGGAGAAAGCATAAATAAGAAGTCAATTAAAATTTTTATGAAACCTGAGATAGGGAAGGCCCATGTGACTAATTTGAACATGCAGCTAGCTGCTAATCGTTAGCTTGATTGATGGGATTTTTTAGGATATGTTGGTTTAATGGATGAATTCATTTTCCATTAGTATTTTATGGTATTGAGCATGGAGACAGGCAAAGAAATACACTTAGTAGTTAGTCAACCCACTTTAACAACTTGTAGGACAATAATTGATGTTCTGCGAGGGAAATTGATCAAGAGATTCAATGATCAAGAGGCTACTTTTGATATTCGGAAGTGAATAAAATTTCTCCTAAAAACTAAGTTATGATCATTGTCATATGATTATCGTAGTGTCCAACCAAGTTCTTAAAACTTTAGAGGAATACCTTATAGAGCATTTAGTGGTTGAGGATGAAAGTGAGAAATCTAAGAAAGAATCTACTATATTGTTAAAGGGGAAGATTAGAGCTTATTGTGAGAGATATTATATTTTGGAAACCACCATAAATGTCATTCTTCTAGCATCATCCACATATGTAGCCTTTGAGCTTGAGTTGAAAGCTTTCATAAGTCACCTCAAGTATGCATATTCAAGAGAACCTTCAGCTTTTCTTAGGATCATTAAAATAAATTTGAGTGAAGTGCGAAAGGAGAAGTTGTTGAGGCATCTTAAGAATTTTAATAAGCTTTTGCATGGAACAAAGATGACAAAAAAGGCATAAGCCCATCTTTATGCATGCATAAGATTTTGATGTAAGAGGCACATGATTCCAAAGTCAGCCTCAGAGGAGATTAAACCTTGTAATGAAGAAGTTAGAAGGAGAACTTGAAGTGTTTGGATGCATTCCTCATATACCCAAGCTTTAATAGTGCTTAAGCCAGCCTTATTCATTATGCATCTAAGAAGGGGGAGTACAGTAGTAGATAATGAGAGCAATGGTTTGATACCCTCTAGAGCTATAACTGGAAGAAGGGTTTGTATTGACTAAAAAGGCTTAATGTGGGCACTAGGAATTAGCATTTCCCCCACTCTTTATGGATTATATGGTGAATAGATTGGAAAACCACTCATTCTGTTGCTTCCTAAATTGATACTTAGTATAACACTATATCCCTATAACACCTGAGGTAGAAATTAATTCATTTTGTTCATTTTTAGATTTTGTTCATTTTTAGGAATAGTCACTCCCCCTTTGTTAGGAACACAATAAGGCTAACAAAGGCACTATCTAATATAATATAGATAATACATGCATCAAACCGTTTGAATATTTCCCTTTAAACTACTTTGAAAATTAACTTTAATCTCCTTTGAGGATCTTCCCAAGGTTTATGATTATCTTCCATCAGAATTCTACGCTTACATATAAAGTGACTAATCCCCTTTATTATTACTAATGTCCATCTAAAAAACTTCTTTGAAAATCCTTACTTTTTTTCTCTTATGAATAAGTCAAAGTTGATGACATGATAACTAACAATGTTGATGACTTTCTCAAGTAAGCTTGTTTTAAGAACTTGGGAAGCACCTTTATCTCAAGTTCAAGGGTTCCTCAATAGAAAAAATAAGATGTTTAATATTTTATCTTAAATCTAAAATCTCCAACATCTCTCAAATAATTTTTGAATGACCATTAATCAATAGAGTTGGTTCATCCTTAAAGTCTGTGAAATTCTCCTCACCTAAATCTTGTTATATTAATTTAACTTCAAAACTTTCTCAAATATGGCTACTACACAAATAATTAATTAAGTCCATCTTAAAACATGCATCTTAACTTTTGTAAGGGTACTATATAGATTTTAATACATTATAGTTACCTCCCGATCAATTATCATCATAGTTAATTCTCCTTTTATACATCAATCATACCTTGACCAGTGGCTAATAATGCTCTATCTAATATAATGGAAATTTCTTTATCTTCCTGCATCTTTAGCATAATGACATCAACGAGGAAGATAAATTTTGTACACCTTAACTAAACCATCTTCTATAACTCCTTTAAGATAAGTGATCAATCAATCAGCAAGCTAAAGTATTATAGTGGTAGGAGACACCTCTCCTAATCCTAATCTTCTGAAGATAAATAGAGGCATAAGGTTTATACTGGCTCCTAAGTCACATAAAGCTTTTCCATAAAATCTTTCTCCAATTTCATAAGGGATAGTAAACCTCCCATGATCCTTAAGCTTCTGACGAAGTTTCTTTTGATTGATAGCACTACACTCTGCACTGAGCGCAACTATCTCATAATTTCTAAACTTCCTCTTCTTATTAAGAAATTTTTTCTTGAACTTTACATAACTAAACATCTACTCCAGTGCCCATCAAAATGAATCTAAATAATTAGCTTCTTAAATACTTCCAAAAATCTAAAAAATTATTGATCCAATTTTTGTATTTGGAGTCTTTGATGGAATGGAGGTGGTAGGTTTCTAAGTTAATCTAAGTTGATAAGACTATTTTCTCTAAGACTTTGGAGATATCTCTCAAAAGTTATTCAAGATCCAAGCTCTTTTTCTCCAACTTAAAATCCTTCTAAACTACCTCCTAATATTTTGATCCACTCTTTAACAATTTTAACATGTTCACTACTCTTCTCCTTAGGATTAATCACATTGTTACTAGGAAGAGTTCCATGAGGTCAATTGGTAAGTAACTTAGCAATTTGTCCCAACTAGATGTCAATGTTCCTAATAGTTGCACCTTGACTTTGCAGTTGATTCCCCATTTGTAAAATAACCTCCTCCCAAGACAACTCCTTCTATATAAACTGTGGGTTGGAGTTAAATCTAGGAGGATAAGAAGGCCTATAACTAGTACTACTCCGGTTGTTCCATTTTCTTGCAAGTTTTTTTAATTATTTCCCCATTATAAATTTTCTCCACTAGGATTGTTATTCTAATTAAAATTAGGATGGTTCTTCCAAACTAGGTTATAGAAATTAGAATAAGGCTTGTGAGGTCTATTGTTACAACATTTAGAGTCTCAAAAAATGAACTGTTAGCATCAACGAGGTATCCAAATGAAATTTCCTCAATTACTAAAGGTACTTAAGGTTGATTCATCCCAAATTTGTCTAGCTTCTTAGATATGGCTATGACCCGAGAAGTTAGAATTGTAAGTACATTCTTGTCATGAACATTAGCTAACTTTCAAGAGTATTTGAAATTATTAGTGGCTATCTCCTCAATCAGATAAATAGCTTCATCAATTGGCTTTGACATGGTGATCAACTAGTGGCAGCATCAATAATAGATCTAAGGGATCCTACTTGACCATTATAAAAAGTCTGAATAATAAAATAATTGGGTAGTGCATGATGAAGAAACTTCCTTAGAAATTCCTCAACTCATTCTTGAGCCTCATTTAGCGACTCACCTTCATGTTGGCAAAATGAAGTAATGTCATTTCACAATTTAGCTAGTTTTGAAGGCAGAAAATACTTGGCTAGGAAATTTTGGGCTACTTCACCCCATGTCAAAATTGATCCAAGTGCTCATAAGTTTAACCATATTTTGGCTTTATCACTCAAGGAAAAGGTAAAAAGCCAAAGCCTAACAGTGTCAAGGAAAAGAGAAAATGTAGGCAATGTTCTAAAAAATTGCTAAGTGTAAATTTGGATCCTCAAACAGGGTTCCCCCAAATTAGTTATTCTAAACCATTTGGATGATAGTAGGCTTAAGTTAAAATGTATTAGTTTCTTCCACATGAGTTTGAATACTTAGGAAAATTTTAACTATTGTACGGTTAGATAATCCTTTAATGGTCGATGTGTGTTATGATTATCATTAATTCATATTTGGGTATGTAAATTGATTTGTTAATTGTTCACGATTTCTTCCACAATTTCATGATTTATTTTTTTCTAATTCTCCTAATTTTTCTCTCTAATTTTCATTTGTATGTTTCAAGTCATATAAGTCTTGAATTGTAGATTCACTAAATAAAGACTCACCTAGTAAGTTTCGTACAAACGCACAAATATATTTTTGATTTTTTTCTTTTCTTTTTCAAACAAATATACAATTACGTACTAAAATTAACACTTCAAATTTCTAAGTCTATGTCCTAATGATTCAACTTAAATTCTCTTAACTTAACTACACTATAGTTCCTAGGTAATGGTGTCGATAAACTTGATGAGAGTGTGCTT
Source organism: Phalaenopsis aphrodite (assembly GCA_003013225.1). Lineage (NCBI taxonomy): Eukaryota > Viridiplantae > Streptophyta > Magnoliopsida > Asparagales > Orchidaceae > Phalaenopsis > Phalaenopsis aphrodite. The sequence continues at coordinate 1,013,514 of NEWO01000207.1, forward strand.
TGATTGATGCAGCCCTGTTCTATTCTTGGTGCACTTACACTCTAGGGCCTTACGCAAATATAAATTTTTAATAATTGTGAAATTTTGAGTCCAGATTATCGATCCCATAGAGATTGAGGGAATTATTCTTAGGAGAATCTCTAGCCTACTATGTTTTGTTCTTATCTTTGAATTTAGTTTAGGTTAAAATTTTACTAACTGGTCTTACTGTATTGCAAACTAATTGAAAGGTTTAATCCTACATAAATCTTACTTACTCTAGTTGGATTGGTGAATATCAAGTTATAAAGTTACCTTCCCTTTTCTTTATGTAATTGGAGTTTAGGAAATAGAAAAATATAAATTGTAAATGTGGTTAGTGACAAGTAGGAGCAACTATCTTTTTTACCCTCTCTTGAGAGCATAACAAAATTTGGTTAAAATGAATTCAACTCCTTAAATTTCATTTTAAATCCATGTAAGATTATTTCCCTAACATTTTCATCTCCCTACGAATTATATCCACTAACACACGATAGTTCAACTTGACTAACCTAGTTTTTCTACCACAGCTCTTCCGAGTCATTATGGATCACAACACATTTTAACTATTCACTTGAATAAAATGAAAGTAAATGAAGACTCGAAGGCTAATCATCAATTAAAAATTTTAAAAAAAATTGAAAGCATTTTTTCACTCTTACACATCCTACTTATTCATCATAAGGAATGGTTAATAAAACTACACAAAAAGCATAGAAAAAACACAACAATGCTTTATTAAACACAAGAGAATTCACTTTTTAATTCTGCTTATAGAAATACAAGAAATACAACACATAATACTTATTTGTCTCCCATTTACAAAGCTCTGCGAATGCTCCACTAAATAACTTTCAAACCCTTGCTAGTCTGTTGTAGACTCTCCTCACTTCATAACTTAAAGGCTCTCTAACTTAAACTTAAATTTTCTCCATCCTGCAAAAAACCTTCATACCTCCATGTTAGCCCCTTATATAGGATTTTAAAACTTAGTCCAAATCCCCTTTTGTTCATCTGAACAAATTTGCACGTCATAGGATCAAACTACATAAAACAACTTCAGACAGTTTCTGGAGACTATGCGCCACAGAGCTAACGAACAGAGTGGCACCTTGGCGCCAGTCTCTTGAGTTGTCGAATTGAGTATGGGCACCAAGGCACCCATAGAATTGGCACCAAGGTAATAGTAAAGTGGCACCTAAGCTCCCCATGGCTAGCGTGTCCCTCTTGGATTCAAAGAGTTGGGCTAGCACCTAGGCGATCAAAAATTCTGGAGCCTAGGCGCTAGTTTTTTGTAGCCTCCTTAGCTCCAAGTCTTCTCCACTTTGCTCCATGCCTCCTCCGCTTTGCTCCATGTATCCTCCACTTTTCTCCAAGTCTAATACCTTTTGTATTTATACATAAAATATAAAATTAATTTTCTTTAAAGTGTAATTTCATCCATAAAAATATGCAAAATTTAAAGAAATTTAATCATTCTTTTTTGCACATCACCTTAGAAGAACCCTGGATGCATTATGCACGAGGTTGTAAGGAGAGGGTGGTCTGGAGAGATGAAACTTTCAGCTACTAATCCAGATTTTATATGACAAAACGATGTATGCGGTTATTTTCTTAATTTTTCCTAACTTATAGATCTTACGTTGTAACAGTGCCAAAAACTCGATCACCAGCAACAACTATGAAAAAGCTTGACTTTAAAGTAAATTAGAATAAAATTATTAAACTTAATTATTAGATACTACATAAGTATACATATCATTATCAAGTAATATAAGACTCTTTGATTAAGTTTCGAATATCGAACCCATAAGGAAAAATACAACATGCAACTAAAATCAAAAGAAATTAGATAACAAATTCTACTTTGCAAAATATTCTTACTTAAACTATAGATGTTATAATAAAAATAAAAATTTGATTCTTTTTGCAATTTTTATATAATTGAAAGTAAAGTAAACAACTAACTAAACTTAACTAGATATTTGTAAGATGAAGACAATATAAATAAAGTATCTTTTTCCTTGTCATGAATCAATAACAAGTATAAGAATTCTATTATGAAAGTAATCAAATTGTGTTGTGTCAAATAGGAGCAATATTATTCTTTACCCTACTAGAGATGTTATAAAAATATTGGATAATTTCAAGTTTGAATAGTTTTGAAGATAGGTTAGGTAGGGAAGATACTAACTCTAATTATAGAGTTCACTCTTCTCCCTCCACCGTGGGGCCAACATCTCTTATAAAAACCTAAAAAAATAAACTAAATTAGGGGATTTAGCATGTCACTCTACAGTCTTCTAATTTGACACCCTTTAAAGGTTATTTCCTAATTTATTTGAACTCAATCATATGAATTATATTCTCATCCATACAATCTCATGTAATTCTTACCATTAGTTGATAGAGACAATACCATCTCAGTTCTTACATATTCTAATAACAGATATTAACATCTTAATTAGCCAAATTAAGAAGTAAATGAAATATAAGGTTTAACATCATCACAACTTATTCCAACATTAAAGATTAATACTTCTCACAACTTCCATTCAATACTTCACCACTTATCATTTTAACGAAAAATATAAAGAAAACTACCAAAAATTTATGGAGAAAATAAAACCACACTTAAGTTTGAAAGTATAAATACTTCAAATAAACAACTCTAAATTAAAACCAAATGTAGTCAGAAAGATGAAAACTTATCTTAAATCCTCTACACCAAACTCTTGAAGTTCCTTTCAATCTCTTCTCTTCCTTTCTTTTAGAATACTCTCTGCTCACACACTACAACTCCTCTCTTCTCTCTAATAAAATATCCTAATTAATCTAAGAGAGATGTCGTTGGTGTGGCTATGGGGGCTTATAGGAGTCTCTCTAATGTGCTAAGAGGAAGGCTAGAAGAAGTCTCTTCAATCCAATCTAAGTCATTCTTTTATAATTTCCAAAAGGTGCTTGGCATCTTTTCAAAATGTGTCCACATTCAATGAATCTTTCAAGAGTTGTCTCCTTTCAAAAGCCAATTGAATGCATTTTCTTTTCCATTAACTATTTCCCACGTTTTCACCAAGGGTTGCTTCAAACACCTCTTCAAAAATTCATCCAATTTCACGTAATCATTAAGTAACTAATTTTGGTTCTTAAGCGCAAGGTACTTGGCGCTTAGGAGCACCATTCCAAGTTTTATTCACATGTAAGTCCCAATTCTGGGTGCTTGGGCACCATAGTTCTTTTGCACACCTTCTTCATTTTCCTCCAAATTTGATTCTTTTCACACCTTTCACCATTTTTCATCCTTTTGATTGTACATAAAATAAAAACACACAAATAGCTTCCACTAAAGTGAAATATCTCAAAAATTTTTTTAAAAATGTGTACATAAAGACTATATATTTTAGGTTTATCAAAATCCCCCAAACTTAAAATATTACTTGTCCTCAAGTGACACTCCAATCTTTTAAAACTAAAATAGGTAGATTATGTAAATGAGTTTCTTTAGAATATTCTAAATTTTTTATTTAGAAATACAGTAGTAGTCAATATAGAAAAAAACATTAGTATATGAGACAAACTTAGAGTTTAGAATTTTTGAATATAAAGAAGTTTGAAAAATGAGTTCTTATCTAGTTCAGAAATATTTGTAAATTTTCCAGGTATGGAGTTTAGGCATTCTATCTTCTCCACTTAAACTTTTTTATTAAGAATAATTATATTTACTAAAATATATCTTTAAGCTTAAGAGTTCCTCAAGTTTTATACGTTAAAAAGATTAATGTGGAACTAATTTTTTATTAAGCACTAATCCTCAACCTTCTCCTCCCCATTTCAACTTTTATTTTCTTTTTCTTTTTTTTCTTTTTTTTTTTCTTTCTTTTTCTTTTTCTTTTTCAGGTGAGGATTACTATATGTGGATAGCCTTTACTGATTTTGAATTCCACTCCTCATTTCCTAAAGTAAAGTTATGATATAAATTTTTTACTTAAGAATATAATAATAGCTTTAAAAATTATTTTTTATAAAAGAAATTTAAGTATTGAAAAAAAAAGTCTAACCCTTCTAAATTTTAAAAAGTATGATTTCTCCTACTAAAGATAGTGGCACAATATTTATCATTTCCACCCAAATAAATTTTAACTTTAAGTTTTTCTTCATTATTATAGGTTTCAACTAAATTCTCTTACTCATTTTTATATTCAAAATTTTACTTACCAAATATAACTTCATTTATATAATCAATTTTTTCAAATCAAAACTAAATTTATTTGTAGTACATTTGAGAACAAATAAAATTCTAGTTTTAGATAATTTTTCATCCCCCCTAAACTTCAATTTTTAATAAGATAAAACAGCTTAGCATCATATTTATATAGAGGCAAGAATGAAAATTAAAAATAGCATGCTTACAAAAATTTTTACATCATAAATATACAAGTACAAAAATTAAAAATAGGAGTAACATTTAAGTGATCAAATTTTATGTAGAGATTCATTAGACTTCTACGAAGTGGAAGATAACATAAAAGCAAACAAACACATTAACAGAAATTCACAACTGCAACATAAAGAAATAACTTGGTAGTAAATAAAAAATTTTAAACATGAAATTCTTAAGTGAAGGTTAGTATTATTCTAATCCTTCCTAAAATTTAGGATTAAGTTCAACACATACTAATTAAATACAATTGACAATACAGTTATCACAATTACTAACACAAAAACAAAATATAACTACTCACAATAACATGAATACATAACAATAGTTTCTAACAAAACAAAATTAAAATTAAAGTAGCAGTCTAAACAAGTACAACATAAAACAAAACCGCTATACAATATAATTGTACCACATAAAATTCACAATAATGATAGTAATATTAACTAAAGTATTCAGTTTAATCTTCCTCCTCGTCATCATCATTACTATCATTACTATCCCAAAAGGGAGTAGGCTCAGATGATGGATATCATGGAAATGAAGGGAAAACTACACTTTAGTCACCTCCCATAAGGTTTTCCAAAGACGATTGGATTTTATCCACATAATCACTATGTCTTCTCATATATCCATTCAAATGATCTACAAAATTCTCTAAATTTAATACTTTGTCTGCATTATAATTGATGTTATCTAACATCCTTTGCAATAAATGTGACTACGAATTAGAACCAGAAGTATGACCTTGTGATGTGGATGCACGTGAGGTAGAAGCATGAGAAGTAGAGGCACCTGAACTCCTTGAAAATCCTTCTGTCCAGCCAAAGATTGAATGTTGTAAATAACACTTCACATTAACACTTGTAATGGGCTTTAGAGGCTGCAATATATCTTCCCAACTATCAAACCTAACACCTACCTGCTCACAAAAGTAAAGGATCAAGGATTCAAATCCCAAATCTGCAGTAGTAGCGGCGATGGCAGAACTGGTGATAGTCTCATAAATCAGAGATCCAATGTCAATTGGCTTGAACTGCTAAATGTAATAGTTTGATGTAGCTCTAACTCTGGTAACTTTATTGAGTTAGATGGTTTTTAGCAGATGACTAGAAATAAAGTAGTGTCACGCCTTTGATGTGGCATCTAACTTTAACGTGAGGAAATTGACTCTTCTTTCATTTGTTATCTTTCACAGTCTTCTTCCATCCGTCAATGATGATATGTTCTCATCCAACTCCTCCTCAATCAAACTATAATTTAAATGAAAACACAACATACTAAGGGGCAACTGGTAAAATGGATTTAATACCTCAAGGGAGAAAAACACTAATTTTCCTTGAATCATGACCTGATCTTCTTCAGCTTCAGGGAGTATAGCGTTAAACTCTCGTACAACAGAAATCACAGTCATAGTAGAAAAGCAATAAAATCGTTCCCATGGTCGACGAACAAACAAATCTTCCCATGCTCCACCTAAACTTTTAAAAACTCTCACAATAATCAGTTTTATTGACTACAATGTGTCGTTATACCTGTCCTGAGATCTCGTGCTAACAAACTTGCTCGAATCAAAATGGGCCTTCCCTTTACTCCTCTATTCTTGGGGAAATTTCTAAAAATCATATAAAATTCACAATAAATCGTAAATTCAACTTTAAATCACTTAACTCAACTTTTAAAAGCTTAAACTACCATTTCTATCTATTTTCCAAAGATTTTTCTCAAAGTTTCACCATAAATAGTTATTTTCGATCAAATCCATAATATGCTCAAAATACATGGTGAAAAAAAAAAATTTTTACATAAAAGTGAAACTCTTACCTCAAGAAGATCAAGTCTAACAAATTTAGCTTGAATCCACCAATAAATTTCTACTCTAGAGTAAGCCTTAACTCTCAAAATCATGAAAACTGGATGTATAAGATGAAGTAGAGGCAAAAATAAAAATTTTTGACTCAAATTTTCACTTTTAACTGTTTGTGAACCTGTTTAGGTGAACAGATGCTTAAACATGACTAGTTCGACGCTTGGGCACCTACCCCTCAGGTTATCCAGTGTTTAAACGTGGGGTCTTGGTGCTTAGGTGCTAGTGCACAAATTTTGATATTTTTGATTTTAAGTGAAATGCACATCTAACCTAAGCCAACCACCCTTAAATGGTCTTATAAATATTTAATAACTATTTTTCTCCCTTTCAACTCTCCTCTTTCTCAAATTCACCAATATTAACTAATTAAATTCAACACAAAAAAACAAAAAAATTTACACACAAATAAGCACTTATATTAATTCACAAAAAAATACAAACATTTGTGATACATAATTTCTCAATCCAAAGAGTCTTGGATGACATAATTCTTAAGCACAAACACCAAATAAACTTAGCACTAAAACACATAAAACAATCTTTGCATTAACAAAGAAGCACTAAACTTATAACATAATTCGACTCTCCTTCCGATGGAATGAAGCCTGAATTTTAATTAGTTTCTCCCTAGGCATTCAAAATATAGATCTGATAGAACAGACGATGATTAAAAACTCTGGTTGAGTCTTCTTCAATCCATTTTTTTTTCAAATACATAGCCTTGTCCTCTTCTTCAATAAAACTTGAGTTCCTAAATTGCACCTTAAGTTGCCATCCAATATGCACCAAATGTGCGTTAACTTCCATGACTTTTCCTTCATTTGAAGCCACAACAGCTTCAATTTTTGTGATTTTCTCCTCTATTCGTTCTATACTAATGATTAAGAAACCATTGTATAACTCTTGCACACATTGAAAAATGAACATCTTCTTCATAGCTTCCTCTTTTTTCTTCATGTCAATCTCCTAAGATGACAATTTTCTAAGATCTCTCACTCTTCACATAGATTTTAGAGTTAAACTTGAAGTAGGGATAAGATTCTCTTCATTCAATTATATTTATAAGCTTTAGATCAAGCCTAAAACTACTAGACACGTTCTCAAACCACTAACCCATGTTAAACCCACTAAACCATGTTTAAATCATCTAGAAATGTAATTTAGCACTTTTAGTAAATTGCTGCGCTTAAGAGCCAAATGTTGGCACTCAAGCGTCAGTGCTTAATTTAGAACGGGTAAGCTTAACATCCAAATACTCATTCTAACATATCTAAGCATCTATTAAGATCATAGAATCATTACTAAATCATTATATCTTCCATATGATACCAAATTGTTTCTTAATCAATCACAACAACCTAATATTCAAAACAGAAACACACAGATAATTATGAGTTGCCTCCCACAAAGTGCTTGGTTTAATGTCGTCAGTCCGACGTAATTACTGCTTATTCTGGTTGACCCAACAACATAAGATCTTTTAATTTAAGTTGATCCCCTAAGAAGTTCAGCCTATGACCTTTCACTTTGAATATTTTCTCAGTTTTATGATCTTTGATATCCATAACTCCATAGAGATAAAAATTGATCACAACAAATGGGCCCATCCACCTGGACTTAAGTTTTCCTAGAAATAATCTTAACCTTGCATTATATAGCAAAACTTATTGTCATGGCTCAAAATTTTTAGTAAGAATCCTACAATCATGGCACATCTTCATCTTTTCTTTATAAATCTTAGCACTCTCATAAGATTTATTTCTTATATATTCAAGCTCATTTAATTGCAATAGTCTATTCTTGCCAGCACCCTTTAAATTATAATTAAATATTTTAATATCTTAATATGCTTTATGCTCAAGTTCAACTCGTAAATGGTAAGCTTTCTCAAATATTAGCCTGTTTGGGGACATTCCTATAGGAGTTCTATATGCAGTCATATAATCCCACAAAGCATAATCAAGTTTAATTGAACTGTCCATTTTTTTTTTGAATTCACAGATTTTTCCAATATTCTTAAAATTTCACAATTGGATAATTTAGCCAAAACACTTGTCTAAGGATGATTAGCAATAGCAATTTGATGGTTGATATGATATTTCTTTAATAATTTCTGCATTATTGCATTTCTGAAATGACTTTTCTTGTCAGTTATGATCACTCTCGGCATCCCAAACTTACAAAATAAGTTTGTTGTTAAAAACTTTGCAATACTTTGAGCATCACATCGAGGTAAAGCAACAGCTTCTATCCATTTGGATACATATTCTACTGCTAACAATATATAAATTTTTGAAAGATGGTATAAATGGTCCCATGAAATCTAATCCCCAAACATCTTATATCTCAAATTCGAACACATAATTGAGGGGCACCTCATTTTTTCTAGAAATATTGTCTGCTCGTTAACATCAAACACAATTTTTGATATAAACATTAACATCTCTAAAGATTGTAAGCTAATAAAATTCAGTTTGTAAAATTTTGTATGTTTTTAATCAACACCAAAATGTCCCCCAAAATTAGAATTATGACATTTTTGGATAATTTCATAAGTTATTATTAAAGGCACACATCTTCAAATAATTAGATCCTTTCCTTTTTTATATAAAAATGGGTCATTCCAAAAATAAGTTTTTGCTTTAGATTAAAAATTTTCTGTTCTGTTGGTGTGTCATTCCACAGGGTATAATATCACTAATAATAAAGTTCACAATGTCGACATACCATATAACACACCACTCATTAATATTGAACAACTCTTCATCTAAAAAATGGTCATTAATTTCTTTTTTAAAATAGAGTGGGTTTTTTTAATTCAATTCAGAACAGATGATCAACAATTTGACTCTCAGCTCCCTTCCTATCTACTATCTCAAAGTTAAATTCTTGCAAAAGAAGAATCCATCGTATCAGTCTTGGTTTTGCATCCTTTTTTTCATTAAATATTTAATAACAGAATAATCAGTATGCACAACACATTCAGTTTCAATTACGTATCATATGAATTTATCGAGAGAATATACTACTGTTAATAACTCTTTCTCACTTGTGGTATAATTATTTTGAGCTTCATTAAGAGTTCTATTAACATAGTAGATTAATTTAAAAATCATATCATGCTTTTGTTCTAAAATAGCTCAAATATTTCCCAATCTCCTAAAAAAATAATTGGTGTAGTGAATAATTTTTCTTTTAAAAGCTCAAAATCTTTTAGGGACTCCTTATAAAAATTAAAAATTACATAGTTTTTCAAGTTAATGGCATAGAGGCTTAGCAATTTTTTAAAAGTATTTAATATATCGCCTGTAGAATCCAGCATGTCCTAAAAAAATCATAATTTTTTCTCACATTTGTTGGGTAAGGTAAATTAGCGACACTTGAATTTCTGCAGGGTCTACTTCCATACAATTTTTTGATAACTGATGTTCTAAAATAATTCCTCCTACCACCATAAATTGTCATTTTTCACAATTAAAGACTAAATTCATTTCTTCACAGTGCTTAAGAACTTTCGGTAAATGTTCTAAACATGAGTAAAATGAAGTTCCAAACACTAAAAAATCATCCATAAGAACTTCAATTCCTTTTTCAATTAAATCAGAGAAAATAGCCATCATACATCTTTGAAATGTAGCAGAGGCATTACATAAACCAAAGGATATTCTTCTAAAAGAAAATATAGCATAGTGACTAACAAAAGTTATTTTCTCTTGATCCTAAGGAGCTATTTATATTTGGTGATAACCAATATATCTATCCAAAAAACAAAAGTATTTATGTCCAGCTAGTCTATCCAACATTTGATCTAGAAAGGGTAGTGGAAAATGATAGTTCCTTTTAGCGAGATTTAATTTTTTGTAATCAATGTATATTCGCAACCCTATGGCTGGTCTTGTTGGTATTAACTCATTATGTCATTTATAGTCACAATCACTCCTCCTTTCTTTGGAACGCAGTGAATTGGACTAACCCATATGCGATCTAAAATACGGTAGATAAGTACAGCATCTAACCACTTCAAAATTTCTTTCTTAATAACTTCTTTCATTACAGGATTCAATCTTCATTGAGGATCAGCCCTAGGTTTACAGTTCTCTTCCAAATGAATTTTATGCATATAAATTGAAGGATTGATTTTCTTATTATCAATACTTATCCAACCAAAGGCTTTCTTATAATTTTTCAATATTTTCATTAAACTCACTTCTTCTTCTGTAGTTAATTTTGGGGAAATTATAACAAGTAATGTTGAGGAACCACCTAAAAAAGAATATTTTAAATTTTCAGGATGTAACTTTAACTCAAGTTGAGGAGCTTTTCGCTCGTGGACAAAAAGATTTCTCTTTTTCTATTGTGTCCAAACCTCAAAACATTCTCAAACATAATTCAAATCTTTCTTAAAAAAATTCTTCAATATGGTCTAACACCTCTTCTTGCTCGTGTTCCAACACTTTCATTTTAGATTTCTCTTCAAAAGTTGTTTTGAAATGACAGTCACTAAGATATCTTATTACATCCATTCTGTAACATTCATCATCATTACCTTTTACAGGATACTTCATTGATTTATAAATTGTAAATGTAACTGCTTGATCATTGACACACATGTTTACTTTCTCTTTCTACACATCCATCATTGATCTTCCTGTATCTAAGAAAGGTCTCCCTAAAATGATAGGTATTGATACACAAAAAATTTTATACTCATTTTTGGTGATATTGCACTTTAATGGAAGATATTTTTATGTTTTCTTGCAGGTTGTTGATTTTTAGGACTTGAAGCAAAAAGGATGGAAGTTGGCGTCAGAATGGAATTTTTGAGAAATACTGAGTGTCGAAGGCTCTAAGAGCAGTGCAGATGGTGCTAAGAGCAGCGCCGAGGGTGCCAAGAGTAGCGCCGATGGTGCAGACCAACAGAACAGATGGTGAATTTTACTCAGCACCAAAGGCGCTAGAAGCAGCGATGACGGCTCCGTTTGATAGAGAGTAGCACAATAACTAAATGAACACTAGCACCAACGACGCCAATGTCAGTTTAGCCCCTATTTCAAGAAGATTTGACAAATTTGGACGCTTTTTTAAGAGTTTTTGGAGGCACCTATTGGAAAACCGACTCAAAGATTTAATTGGACCAAAATTGATCAGAAAAGAGACTCTTCCTGACATCTCATCATCCCAATTCAACTTTCTACACACCGTACACCTCTCATCTTCATTCCACAACTATTTTAGAGTCCATTGTTTTTAAAATTTAGAGTTTTTATGGTGAGAATAAGTGTTAATCTTTCTCTAAGAGTTTTGGAGAAGGAGAAAGTGAGAGATTTCTTCTTCCTACATTTCCTAGGAAAGGCTACAAGGGATTTAGTTTGAGAAAGAGTTTTAAGTAAGGGTTGTTTGTTTATTAGTGTGTATGAACTTTCTTTTATATATAAAATTTGTGTTTTATTGTATCTTTATGATGAAGTTTAAGTAGTTTCCTTTATCTTTCTCTCTACTCTGAGATATAGTGAAATGAAGAGATAATATGGACGTGCCAATATTAAAATATAAAAAATATTGTGATGATTTTTTAACTCTGAACTTAATTTACTTTTTGATCTGGCCAATTGAATTTTCAAAATGTGTTGTGAAACATATGATCCGGGAAATGCAGTATGAGTTCTACAATAGATTTAGGATCACATTTGATTCCATGAAGGATAAATTTGTTCATGGAATTAAGTGCAAATAAATAGGGAAATGTACTTTATTGGGTGTAGAATTGAAGAATCTTTAGAGTGATAGATTAAAATCCCCTATTTGGACTTAGTGTTTAAAAAATAAAATGAGAGTTAGCCTTCATTTGAAGGGAAATGGGAGCTCTGGAGTGGGAGCTAGTATCCTCCTAGCCTAGCCATGGATTTAGGGACTAAACCTGGGATTAGCCAATGATTTTCTATAACACTGTGTCAGGGTAGAGAATTAAAACAGCTCCTATTTAGCACAATACATATTATAAGCATGTATCTTATCTCATTTCACCAAAATCTCATTGTAGTGGAAAATATGTTTTTTTCTCATAAGAAATATTCATTACATAAACATAGTTTAGTAGTTACTGTTTAAGCTTTGCATTTCAGTTTTGCTAATAGTTAAGTAATTTAGTTTTGTTAAAATTTTAACATTTAAAATTAGTGACAGTAATTTTTTTTTGACTTTCTGTGAATTTCCTAGTTAATTATCATTTCAAATTTAAACCTTCCTCGTGGGATAGATATTTAGGGCTTAAACAGAAAGTCCTTTATTACTTGATAACAATACGTATACTTACGCAGAATCCCAATATTAATTGCTTAAATTTCTTATTCATAAAATATTGCATCATGATTTTTGCACAAGGGCACATACCTCAATTTAAAGAAGTTTTAATGTTAAGTCAACCCAACTAAATAAATGGCATGTCGGGCTGACGACGTTAAACCAAGCGCTTTGTGGGAGGTAACTTATATATATCTATGTATTACTATTTTGTTTGATAAGTGTTTTATATTTTAGGAGATAATAATCCTACACAATTTAATATATTATGAATTAAGTCAAATGTTAGTATTGGAGGAAAATTTGGAATCCATTTAAACAAAAAAATAAAAGTTCCAATTTTTGGCCACTCACGACGACGACACCCATGTAAACGGACCATAGTGTCGACATCGCCGAGAGCAGTGCAACGGTTCAGGACAAATTTTGGCTGACTTTAGCGGGGTTTTGCTCCATCCTAACCACCGATAGCTGTTTTTAAAGTCGTAAAAACTGTCTTGGACAACTAGTAACTTTCTATTTTTGAATTCCATGGCTTCTAATTCTAGAAATACTTCAAGGTATGGAGTTTTCAATAGAAGAAAGTTTATCAGTTTTGACGCGCAGAGATTATACGACAAAGTTATTACGAAGAAGAGATTGATCAAGGAGAGACGTTTTGTCAATCATGGATTGATTAATCCAAGTTCTTCGACTGAGAAAATCATTCTACAAAGATGATGGGAAGTTCTGTGCTACACTACCGCTGCAATTGTTATACCAGTGGTGAAGGAGTTTTATGTAAATTTACATGGAATTACCCAACGAGTTGTCTTCGTACGAGGTACGGCTGTACAATTTACTCCTGCAAGAATTAATGAATTATATATGATAGAAAATGTTCCAATCTGTCATTATACAAATTTTATCCCAACGAGATATTTGATGCATGATGTCTATAATTTTCTGACGGATGAAAGTGACATGTGGGAAATACGAGATGAGGGGTATCTTAGTTTCCCTTCTTCATCACTTAATCCAATTTTGAAGCAGTGGCATTTCTTCATTTCTGCAAAATTACTTCCTACCATGAAGATTAATAGACTCACCAAAGAAAGTGCTATTATGAATTATTGCATTCAAATGGAAAAACCTAAATATATATGATCTATTATATTTAAATATATTATGGGTATGATTATGAATGGGCCAATTTATGGACTTAAACATCCTTCACAATTTTCTTACTTTAGAGTCAATCTCAAGTTCCATATGAAAGTTGAGAAAAACTTTATTTCCTTGAGAGACCATGATTTCTATTGATAATAATTATGTTGGGAATGGAAATGAAGCATTAGATGTTATCATAGATAATTTATTACATGCTTCAACTCCATTGATGCCACCAACAGTTGGAAGTTCACTTGCTTTGGAAATGAAATTGAAGAAAATTGAAAGAGAACTTCAGAGTATTATGAATGTAGTGGGAGATTTTAAATACTTTTTCGATCACCTAAATTGGAGGATGAAGGAGAATTTTGATCATACCAAAACAATTGAAGCATGATTAGTGCATATGTTCAAGGAAAAAGGATGGATCATAGAAAATCTGACTGATCAATTCCCGTACCGACGCTTCTACAATCTGTACGTTCATTACGAGTCTTTGGAGGATATTAGAGGAGGAGAAAGCACTGAAGATGAGGCAGAATATTTGAAGAATATGTACTCTCTACTAGTTTAAAATACCTATGTATTTAATGTGATTGTGCGGATTTGATTTAGTTTGGTTTGCTGTAGAATTCTAAACTTTGATTATGTGTATAGTTTTGTGTTAGTGTTTGGTGTTGTGGCTTGATTTTGATGTTGATTTATAATTAGTTTGCTTAATATGTGTGAATGTGTGATTAGAAAAATGTATTTATAAAAATTGTGTTTTCATATATAAAAGCTAGTCTGTTGTTTTGTGTGAAAATGATTGTTTGTGAAATGTTTGTTTATGAATTATTATTAGATAAAAATTTGTGTTTAAAAGTACTAAAAAAGTTTGGAGTAAATTGAAAGGAAATTGAAAATTTGAAAAAATCACAAATTGAAATTTTGGGCCTTCAGCACCGACGGTGCCCTCGACCCGAGAACAACCTTTAACCCCTATAATTCACGACTTTTACCGTAAACCTCCATTTTTACCTTCGAGTCACCTTCAACCTTTGGTATTTGCACCTAGGGCTTGATTTTGGTCGGATTTGAGGTGATTTTGAGACAAAAGAACTTCCGATTTCATCTTCTCTAGGTAAGAGCTACACTTTAAACCAAATTTTCTTTATTTTCACCAAGGATTTATCTCACATTGTCGAGATCTGAAAGTTTTGGAATTTTTTGAGAGATTTTTGAGGAAATCCTTTGGTGAAGAACTCTTACTTAGTGGATTTAAGTTTAAAATGTCTTACATTGTGATTTTCAGAATTTTGAGAATTTATTCCAATTTTTATCAAATTTTCTTAGATTTCTCATGGCCCGAGCAAGGGAAAAAGAAAAGTAGATTATGATGAGCAAACATTTGTCAGCTTTAGAATTAGTGCTCAATTCAATAGTCTACTTGAGCATAAAAAAGTGATTCGGGATTGTGGCTTTAAAAATTTGGGAGGAGAAGTCGAGCGATTAATCATTGCATGACAGTAAGAAAATTTATGTTATTTTACTGCCGATGTGATTATTGGTGTAGTTATGGAATTCTATGCCAACTTTCTGGAGGTTTCTGATGATTTTGTTTTTGTTCGTGGAAAAGGGTGGAGTTTACTCCAAGATAAATTAATGAGCATTATCAATTGGAAGATGTTTATATATGCCAGTATAATTCATTTTCTGTTAATGAGGGCTTCGATGAGGTTATTTATTTTTTAACTAATGTAAAAGGTACCTGGAAACTCAAAAATGGTGTTAATGTAAGCTTTCCTCCTTCTATGCTTAATGTAGTATCTAAGGCCTGTCACTACTTTATTTCTAAAAGAATGTTTCTGACAAATCATCATAGTGAGGTGACCAAGGATAGAGCCATCCTGAACTTCTGTATTCAGCAGGTGATGAGGATAAATGTAGGCTTTATTATTTATATGAACACTAGATCTATTAGTTCGGGTCAGACCACTGGTAGTTTGGCACACTTTGCACTTATTTTCACACTTTGTGAACAGGCAGGAGTTGATTTTAGACTAGATGAGGAGAGGATTGAGCCTCAATGACCTATTGGGCCTGCAAACATAAAGACATATGAATCTCATGTTGATTGGAGGCAGGAAGTATGACCAAGGATATTCCTTCCACTTTGAGGACCCCTACTTCAAGTGACCCTACTCTTTGAGAACTATTGGACCAGATGATGATTCAGTAGGGAGATATCTTGAAGATGGATCATAAAATCCAAAACATGGATGCCAGAAATACTCACACTCATGATTTGATATGACAAAATTTTGAATATGATGTTGCGTATGATGATGCGATTGTGAGATACCTCAGGGGTGATCATTCATTTTAGTTTCCTACTCACCCTATTTTTACCTCATATCAACGGTAGAATTTGGATATTCATGAAGAAGATGATAAATCGTGATCTTTATTTTAGTTTATGTTTCATTTTACTTTGTTATTTTATTATTTGTTTTGGTTATATTATTGAGACTGTTTGCTAGATTGTGAGACTTTGTTTTGTTGTTATCTTATGTTGTAAAACTGTAGTTGGTAAAACTCTTTTCTTTTTTAAAATTCAGTTTAGTTCTGTTGTTAGTTTCAACTTTTTTTTAAATGTATTGTAATTAACTCTCTCTCAGCAGATTTAATATGTATTATAGAGTATTTAATGTTCTAAGTCTTGTAGCTTTTTCATATTAGCACATGCAGTATTTCAGAATTTAGTTTCAAAAATCAGAACCTTCAACAGGTATGTCCTTTCTTTATATATTTAATGTTTTCTTTCACCCTTTCTTTTTAAAGTTCTTCATGCTAAATCTTTTAAAAATTTTAAGTTTGGGGGGGAAAGAAAAATTACTTTTAAAAAGAATAAACTTAATTTTATTTGTCCTCACTTAACTATATTTTCAAAATTTTAAATTTAAAATGACCTTCGACATTAGGGGTTAACTTTAGATAACTATATTTATGTTTTTAAATGTATAGTAAACTTAAGTAAAAATTTATAATAATAAAGGTTAATTTTAAAGAGTAGGATATTTGGTATGGAAGAATAGGACTATGTGTTTCTATTTTAAGTATAAAAGTTTGTATTTTTGAAGTATTAACAATATTAGGTATTCATGTAAAAAGGAAGGAATTAAAATTTATGAAATCTTTAATCTAAAATAAATTTGTTAAGTGAAGGAATGTAAACGAGTTTTTGACTTTAAAAGAGGATAGTGAAGTTCAAAATCATTAAAAACTATCGAGATATAGTAATCCTCACATAAAAAAAGAAAAGAAAAGAAAATAAAATAAAATAAAATGATGTGGGGAGAATCTTGAGGATCGCCTAATTAAAAAATGACTTCACTTGAAACAACTTAAGGAATAAAACTTGACTACATTTTCTGAACTTTTATTTGAGTATTAGCTTTTTTTAATCGTAAAGTTTTGTGAAGTTCTTTTTCATATGAATATTCTAAGTGACTTTAATATGAAAATTTGTAATTTTTCTTGAAAAGAATAGATAATCAAAAATCTTGGACTTGATCACTCGATATTCTTATACCTTTAGTATTAAATGGAGTTGTTTTGAATTTTTCTTAAGTTATGTTAATATGTTTAGTTGACTAAAATATGGAAATCTAAAAGTTAAATTGTTTACCATAAGTCATAATTTTATGTAGTAGAGGAGTTACTTGAGGACAAGTAACATGTAAGTTTGGGGGATTTTGATAAACCAAAAATATATGCATTTTTAGACCCATAATTTATTCTCATTTTTGGTGATATTGCACTTTAATGGAAGGTATTTTTATGTTTTCTTCTAGGTTGTTTATTTTTAACTTGAAGTAAAAAGGAAGCAAGAAAGATGGAGTTTGGAGTCAAAATGACATTTTTGAGAAATACTCAGCACAGACGGTGCATACCAATAGAACAGATAGTGAATTTTACTCAGCACTAATGGCGCAATTTGACAGAGGGCAACACAAAAATTCAATGAACAGTGACGTTGATAGTGTCAGTGTCGGTTAAGCCCCTGTTTATAGGAGATTCAACGAATTTAGACACTTTTTGAAGATTTTTTGGAGGCACCTACTGGAGAATTGACTCTAGGCTTTATTTAGGGCCAAAATTGATCACAAAAGATATTCTTCCTGACATCTCATCATCCCAATTCAACTTCCTACACACCATACACCTCTCATCTTCATTCCACAACCATTTTACAGTCCATTGTTCTTAAAATTTAGAATTTTTGTGGTGAGATTCTTTCTCTAAGAGTGTCGGAGAAGGAGAAAAGAGAGAGATTTCTTCTTTCTACATTTCCTAAGAAAGGCTACAAGAGATTTTCTTTGAGAAAGAGTTTCAGTTAAGTGTTATTTTTTTATTAGTGTTGTATGAACTTTCTTTTATATGTGAAATTTGTGCTTTGTTGTACCTTTCTCATGAAGTCTGAGTAGTTTCCTTTATCTTTCTCCATACTTTGAGATATGGTGAAATAAAGAGATAAAATGGACGTGTTAATATTAAAATATAAAAAATATTGTGATGATTTTTAAACTTCGAACTTAATTAACTTTTTGATCTGGCCAATTGAATTGTTAAAATATGTTGTGAAATAAATGATTTGGAAAATGGAGTATGAGTTTACAACAGAGTGAGGATCACATTTGATTCCATGAAGGAGAAATTCGTTCATGGAATTAAGTGCAAATAAATAGGGAAATATACTTTGTTGGCTGTAGAATTGGAGAATCTTTAGGGTGACAGATTAAAATCCCTAATTCCATCTTAATGTTTAAAAACTAAAGTGAGAGTTAGCCTTCAAGTGAAGGGAAGTGAGAGCCTTGGAGTGGGAGTCAGTATCCTCCTAACCTAGCTACGGGTGTAAGGACTAAATCTGGGATTAGCCAATGATTTTCTATAACACTGTATCAGGGTAGAGAATTAAAACTACTCCTATTTGGTACAATACATATTATAACCATTTATCTTATCTCATTTCACCAAAACCTCATTGTAGTGGGAAAGATGTTTTTTCATATAATAAATCTTCATTACATAAACATAGTTTAGTAGTTTTGTAGTTATTATTTAAACTTTGCATTTCAGTTTTGTTAATAGTTAAGTAATTTAGTTTTGTTAATATTTCAATATTCAAAATTAGCGATAGTAATTTTGTTTTGACTTTCTGTGAATTTCCTAGTAAATTAGCATTTCAAATTTAAACCTTCCTAGTGGGATTGATATTTGGGGCTTAAATATAAAGTCCTTTATTACTTGAAATTGATATGTATACTTACGTAGAATCCTAATATTAATTGTTCAAAATTATTATTCATAAAATATTGCATCAAGATTTTGGCATCGTTGCATGGGGGAATCAACTTTATAATTTTTAAATAACTATGTTTTCTAGATCATATATCTTATTATCTTCTTCCATATCTAGCACAATGAAATCAACAAGAAAAATAAATTGATCCATTTTCACTAAAATATCTTCTATAACTCCCTTAAGATATGTTATTGAATGATCTGCTAACTGCAGAGTTATAATAATAGGAGAGATTTCTCTTAATCCTAATCTTTTAAATGTTTATAATGACATAAATTTAATATTTGCACCTAAATCACATAAAGCTTTCTCATAAAATCTATCTCCTATTGTACATGGAATTTTGAAGCTACCAGGATCTTTAATCTTCTGAAGAAGCTTTTTCTGAAATTATAGCACTGCACTCCTCACTAAGTGCAACAGTCTTGTTATCTTCAAACTTCATTTTCCTGTTAAGAGTATCCTTTATAAACTTCACATAACTTGGCATTTGTTCTAAGACTTCAGCAAATTGAATATTAATTTTAAGCTTCTTAATGATTTCCATAAATTTTGAAAATTGTTAATCCAACTTTTGTTGACAAAGTCTCTGAGGAAATGGAGGTGCTAGTTTTTCCAAGTCAATTTTAATGGAGAAATAGGTCTCTCTAAACCTTTTGGTCCTCTTCAGGCTCTTCATTTTCTTCTTTATCTGCTTAAATCTCTTATTATACTCTACATTCTAACTCTCTTCCACTTCTAAGTTGAATGGCTTTTACTTGCTCTTTATTCTAGTCTTTTGGATATACTTCTGTTTTACTAAGAAGTGTTTCTTGGGATCGATTGCTTATTGAATTTGCTAATTGTCCCAATTGATTCTCAATTTTTCTAAATGTAACTCCTTAACTGTAATTGATTTCCCATTTGTAACACCACTTCTTCTAAAGATAAATTTTTCAACTTGAATTGTAGATTACTTTTAAAACCCAGAGGATATGTACGTCCATAATTACTATTACCTTGGTTTTTCCAATTTCCTAATGGGTTTACTTGGTTGTTCCTCAGCTACTGATTATTCCTAATGGGTTTACTTGGTTGGTCCTCAACTGCTGATTATTACCACAACCTGGGTTATAATAGTTTGAATATGGGTTATTCTGCTTGTTGTTTATGACATTCAAAGTTTCTAATGATGCTTGAGAATATATCATTTAGCCTAATGATTTCTCATCGATTATTGTAATTGGTTAAGAAAAATTCATTTCAAATTACTCTAACTTCCTTGAAATTGTAGCAACTTGATTTGCTAACATTGCAAAAACATTAAATTCATGAATATTGGCTACTTAAGATTTACCCTCTCAGAAGGCCATTGAAAATTGTTAGTAGTCATCTCTTCAATTAAAACAAAGCATCATGAAGTGGTTTTAACATGAATTAACCACCAGCAGTGGCATCTATAATAAATCTAAGTGATCCAGTTAATCCATTGTAAAAGGTTTGAAAAATTAACCAATCAGTATAGCATGGTGTGGACACTTTCTCAGTAGTTCTTTAAATCTTTCCCATGCTTCATAAATAGATTCCCCTTCAAACTGACAAAAAGATGTAATATCATTTCTAAACTTTGCAAATTTTCTTGGTGGAAAATTTTTAGCAAGGAATTTCTACGTTAAATCACCTCAATTTCTCATAGATCCAGGTGCTAACGAATGTACCCATATCTTAGCCTTATCCTTCAGTGATAAAGAAAAAATTTTAGGTCTTATAACATCATCTGATACACCATCATATTTAAATGTAGCTCACAATTCTAGAAAATTGGCAAAACGTAAATTTCGATCTTTAGTTAGTGCTTCCGTAAACTGATTATTTGATATCATTTGGATAATACCAGGTTTATGTTAAAATGAATTAGCCACTACAGTAGGTTTTTGAATACTACAATGAAGTTTATCCATCGTCGGGTTTGCATAATCTCTTAAAAGTCTAAACTCTAGATTAATTTCAACAATTTGATTTTTTTAGTTTGTCATTTCTTAAAATTTTTGTTCTTTTTCTGTATTTTTGAATTATTTAATTTTTCAAATAGTTCTTTCTAATTCAGAATCATAGGACACTAGTCCTGTAGAGCCTAAACTACACATACATTACTACGAAACAACATAAAATAAAATCACATAAACAAGAACTGTATATAAAAACAACAATATGACATTCATATAATAAATGTAAACGTTTAAATAAGAATTTCTAAAAATTTCTTCAAAATTTTTATTTTTCTCCCCGACAATTGCACCAAAAACTTGATCCCAATTTTATTTGATAATACGATGTATGCGGTTATATTCTTAATTTTTTCTTACTTATAATTCTTACTTTGCAATGGTGCCAAAAACTCGATCATCAGCAATATCTAGGCAAAAGTTTGACTTCAAAGCAAATAAGAATACAATTATTATATTTAATTCTAGGATACTACGCAAGTATACGTATTGTTATCAAGTAATATAGGACTTTTTGATTAAGCCTCGAATAACAAACCCATAGGAAAAAATGCAGTATCCAACTAAAATCATAAGAAACTAGATAACTAATTCTACTTTGCAAAATATTTTTTCTCAGATTATAGATGCTTTTAATATGAATAAAAATTCAATTCTTTTTATAATTTTTTATAATTTAAAGTAAAGTAAATAACTAACTAAGCTTAACTAGATATTTCTAAGATGAAGGCAATATAAATAAAATATCTGTTTCCTTATCATGAAACAGCCTCTAGTATAGGATTTCCGTTGTGGAAGTATTTAAAATGTGTTGTGCCAAATAAGAGCAATAATATTCTTTACCCTTACTATAGATGCTATAAAAAACAAAATTCGTTTAAACTTCAAATAGTTTTGAAGACATGTTAGGTAGGGAAGATAGTAGCTCTCTCTCTAGTGTTCCTTCTTCTCCCTTCACCTTGGGGCTAACATCTCATATCAAAACCTAAAACTATAAACCAAATTGGAGGATTTAGCCTGTCACTCTAAAGTCCTCTAATTCTACACCCTTCAAATTTTATTTTCCTATTTATTTGCACTCAATCATATGGATTACATTCTCATCTAGAAAATCTCATGTGATTCCTGGCAATAGTTGATTATACAATACCATCTCAGATCTTACATGTTCTCACAACATATATTAATATCTTATTTGGCCAAATCAAGAAGTAAATGAAGTACAAGGTTTAAAATCATCACAACTTCTTCCAAAATTAAGGATTAATACTTCACAAAAGTTCCATCCCATGCTTAATCACTTATCATTTTAAGGAAAAAGATAAAAAATAACTACTCATAATTCATGGAGAAAAGACAACCACACTCAAGTTTAAAAGTAGAAATCATGCAAACAAACAAGAAGTTTAAATTAAAACCAAATGTAGTAATAAAGAAAAAAAAATTCATAAATCCTCTTCACCAAATTCTTGAAGTTCCTTTGAATCTCTTATCTTAATTTCTCTTACAATACTCTCTACTCACACACTACAACTTTTCTCTTCTCTCCAATAACATATCCTAATTAATCTAAGAGAGAGGTGTCAGAGGTGTGGCTATGGGGGTCATGTAGGAGTCTCTCCAAAGCACTAGGAGGAAGGCTGGAAGAAGTCTATTCAATCCAATCCAAGTCCTTCTTTTTTAATTTTCCAAAAGGTGTCTTGGTATCTCTTCAAAATGTGTCCACATTCAATGAATTTTCCAAGAGTTGCCTTCTTTCAAAAGCCAATTGAATGTATTTTTGTGTCCATTAACTTTTTTCCACGTTTTCACCAAGGGTTGTTTCAAACACCTCTCCAAAAATTCGTCCAAATTCATTGAATCATAAAGTAACTACTTTTGGCGCTTAAGCGCAAGGTACTTACTGCTTTAGTGTGGCCTTCTCAGTTTTACTGTCGCGTAAGCATCAGTTTTGAACACTTTCGCGCCACAATTCTCTTACACACTTTCTTCATTTTTGTTCCATTTTTCTCCTTTTTCACTCCTTTCACCATTCATCCATTTGATTGTACTAGAAAGAAAAACACACAAATATGTTCTATTAAAGCATAATTTCTCAAAAATAGGTATTAAAATGTGTACATAAAGACTATATATTTTATATGTATTAGCTACCCAAGGCATGATAGTAGGACCCTCCCAACATCCTAAGATAGATGTAGTGAAAGAGGTAGCTCATGGAGATTTACACTATGCATGATCTTGTATAACTTCAGAGCTAGCTCTCACATTCCTCATCATGATAATGACATGACATTTAATGGCTCTAGTGTTATTGCGTTCATGCACTCGATGAGGGGCTTACACACAATTAAGTGCTTACACCCTTCGTGTCGGAAAAGACAATTCCATGCAGTCAGGGCAGGGGTAGAGGTATGGATGACTTGCATTGTTGAGTGCCTTGTAATAGATGTTAGTGTGTTGTTGTTCATATTGTTCTGACATGACCAGTTTTTTCTGAGTGGCATATGCACTATTGCACTACCGCAGTAGTAAGTGCTTATTTCTTTTTGTGTATTTTGTCTCTAACAATCTCCCAAGCACATTTTTGCACTTGTTTTTACTTTCATAAATTTATATATAAATATATATATTATATTTTTTTTTGCAAAAGGCTACTAGGATGTACTTATAGAGAAGCACCCAGTAGCAAATTCATTAGCACTAAGAGAAGTGATTACAGGTATGGCAAGTAAAGTATATATATATATATATATATATATATATATATATATATATATATATATATATATATATATATATATATATATATATATATATATATATATATATATATATATATATATATATATATATATATATTAGAACTATCACATATATGTACATTACTACAAAATTGTTTCATGGTTGTAAAATAAGGGAGAGCCATATTATCTCCATTAAGAAAGAAAGTTAAGTGTGATGTAATTGCATTCCCAACGTATATCTGCTCAATGTTCCTTCCCTGGGAGGCTAGCCAATGTGCAGGACAGTTGCCCTCCCTAGGAATGTATTTAAATTCCACCCTGCAGCTGTGTAAAAGGGCTTTCAGCTGGCTTTTCCACTTAAGTAGATTCCAAGGAGGAGCTTCATCATGGAGCAAAATATTAATGCAAACAGTAGAATCAATTTCTACAAGTAAGGGGCCCAAATGACAGTGCTATGCAATTCTAATAGCCCAATAAATAGCTCTAAATTCTTCCTCCAAAGCATCTAATGCCACTATAGGAGCAGTGAAATACAAGATGGAAGTGCCATGAGAGTTCCTAAAGAATCTCCCAACACCAGCATAACCTTTTGAGAAACTGCCATCAGTGTTAACCTTCAGCCAACCAATAGTGGGGTGGGGGGGCTCCAAAAGATTAATCTGGATTTATGTGGATGAGAATCGGTCTTGTATGGGGTCCAATTTTTTATAACATTAGAGAAGTGATGATACTTGATCAATTTCTTAATGTAAGAGGTGTAGTTTAGGATCACAGAGTTTGACCGAGGGACGTCTTCATCAAACTTGATTTGGTTTCTGCACATCCATATAAACCATGCCACCAAACAAGGGATCACCAAAAGCTTACTATTATGTCAATCCCCCAAACAATTAATAAACTTAAACCAACTTAAGTTGTCAGTATCAATGTTTAGAAGATTGAGTAGTCACAACCAAATTTCTAGGGAGAAATTATAAGTGAAAAATAAGTGGTCCAAAGTTTCTTCAGAAGCATAACATAGTGGGCAGATAGAAGGCCCTCTCTGCCCCTTCATCTTTAAAATTTCATCAGTAAGGAGTAAAGAGTGCCACAGTCTCCAACAGAAGAAGGAGATAGAAGGGGTTAGAATTTTACCCCAAATGGCTTTTCCTCAAGTCACCTGATTCCAATTAAAAAAGTGATGATAAATGTAGGCAGATAATTTCTAGGAATGAGCTGGTTTGAAAACAATTTTTTCTTTGAAACTAGATGAGAAGGGAGTGTCCTTAACCCATCTAACATGTTCATTGGATAGTATAGTATTAAGCATTCTAAAGTTCCACTGCTCTGCAGACCAATAATCTCTGACATAATAGTGAAAATTGTGGTTGGAGATAAGGCACTCAAGCTTATCCCCATTGCTAACCCAGTTATCTAACAAAAACTTAATATGGACTTCTCCCATCTCCCACATGAAAAGTTCCTCTGCTTGATTTCTGATGTTCAACATTTTGGACCACAGTTTGGAATCCCCTACCTTTTTGGTAACCAAAGCAGGATGCATAGCTCTACAATATTTCCCTTTCAGAAATCTAGCCTAAAGACTGTTCTGGGCCCTAAATCTGATCCACAATTTGCAAAGGTTTATAAAACCCAAGTGTTGAAAGTCCTTAAAGCCCAGCTCCCCAGCCTGCAAAAGCTTGCACAAATTATGCTAAGAGAGCCAGTGGAATTGTTTCCTTTGACCAGACCAAAGAAATTTATTGAAGATCCTTCCAATTGCTACTTGTGTAACCTTTTTCATAGAGAACATTTGAAGGACATAAGATGACATGGCATTCAGAATGCTCCTCAAAATAGTGATCCTCCCACCATTAGACACGAAAGAATTAGTCCCGCTATCCAGTTGTACTTTAACTTCTTTAAATTGTTTTTTTCTAGTTCTGCCTTTGAGTAATTGTACTCCAAGATATTTAATGGGAAGGTTAACATAGAAAAATCCAGTGTAATCAGAAATCTAGTGCTTGATCTGAGAAGTGGAATTAGTGTTAACAAGAAATTAACATTTCTGTAGCTTAAGAGCCATACCTGAAGTATGCTGAAAGTGTAGGAGACATTTATGTATCTTCCTGACAGAATTTTCTGAAGCATTAGAGAAGATAATAAAATCATCAGCATAAGCTAAATGGATTATAATAATATTGGATATGTGGTGATATGCCAAATGAGGTGAGGCAGTAAACAGCTTATTCAGTTGTCTAGAGAAATAGTCTAGAGCTAGAATGAAAATTGTTGGAGACAATGGGTCTCTTTGCTTGAAAACCCTAGAAGCATTAAATTACTGAATGAGCATTAAAATTTAGCCATCTGCGGATCAAATTGATGAAATTCTCATTAAAGCCTCTGGTAGATAAAGGCTCCGTTTGGGGCAGCTTATAAGTGCGGGCGGCGTTTTCAAAACGCCGCCATACCGTTTGGTTCGCGCTTTTCGCCAGCTTATCCGAAACTGCGTTTGGGTTTTTACACTAAACGCAGGCCGCGGGCCGACCCCTACGGCCGGCCCGCGGGCCGCGTTTCAGGATAAGCAGCTTATCCTGAAACGCATAAGCTGCCCCAAACGGACCCAAAGTGTCACTAATAAAATCTCAGTTGATGGTGTCATAGGCTTTGCTTATATTAAGCTTGAAAATGGCATTTCCCCCTCTGCAATCTCTGTCCAGATCCAATAGGAGTTCCTGAGCAAGAAGAATATTATCTTTAATATTCCTCTCTTTAATAAAAGCCACACTGATGAGGTGTTGGAGATGTGGCTGAAGCCTGAAAACTATGATCTTGTTGATCAATTTGGAGACCACATTAGCTAGGCTGATGGGCCTGTAATCCCCTTAAGTTTTTTTATTTTGATTCTTTGGTATCAAAGTAATGGTAGAAGTGTTGAAGTATCTAGAGGGATCAACACCAAGAAAGAAGTGTTGAACAGCCTGCATAATATATTTACTAGTCCTGCCCCATGAGGCTTTATAAAAAGTTGAGGTATACCCATCTGACCCAGCAGCTTTATGACCATCAATGGAGTCTAAGGAAAGTTTTATCTCATTTCCAAAGGAATACTAGTAATATTTAATCCTTGGACATACTGTTAGCAGTCAGAAAATATATCAAAATCAATTGGGCTTTTGTTTGTTTAGTTACTGGTAAACAGATTTGGGAAATACTGTACTGCATCACAAGCAATTTCATCAACATTAGTCAGTTTCTGACCATTAGTATTGGTGATGCTTAGAATTATATAGCACTTCCTCCTGTAATTGATACAGGCATGATAATATCTAGTATTTATACCTCCATCAATAAACTTAGAAACTGTTGCAATCTATTTTAAAAAACTTTCCCGGTAGTTGATTTGTGCAAAGAGTCTCTCATTTGCTTGATGAACATCAAATTTAGAATTAATCCCCATTTGTAGTCCTTCTTCCAGTCTGTGTACTTCTTTTGGGATAGCATCAAGTTGCTCATTAACATTACAAAATCTATCCCAATTCCATTTTCTAAGATGGGAGGCCAAATTCATTTGCAGAATCCACAGTCTGATCAAAGGGTTTGCATCATTATTAGACTCCCAATTTTTATCAACTTCCTAAAGAAACTTAGGATGTAAGGCCCACATATTCTAAAATATAAAAGGAGTGTTAGGAGGTCTGACAGAATTCTATATAGAGCAAAGCATAGGTCTATTGTCTAAACCAGCCATAACAAGGTGTGTGATAGTAGAATAGGGAAAGGATTGAAACCAAAGGGAATTGCCAAGCAGTTTATCTAGCCTTTCCCACAGTGTACCTCTCCTCCAAGTAAATTTAGGCCCCTGAAAGTCTAGATCAAATAAACCAGCATTACTGATGATGTTGTTGAATTTGGTAATAGCATTAGGCAAGGGGGCATTACCTCCTCTTTTTTCAGTTAGGGAAGTGATGCAATTGAAGTCACCACCTAAAATCCAAAAGAAATCAATATGTTGTCCCAGTTGTACCAGATCATGCCACAAAGTTTACTGATGTATGGGCAGATTGCTAACATAAATAAGGGAACCATAACCCACTTGTACTCCAATAGAAACTTGTATGTGAAGAAATTGTTGTTGATCAAGAAGCAAGGCGCACTAAATTTCAGGTTTGACAAACAACCAGGTTTTATAATTTAAATTGGGATAGAAATTGAATTTGGCAAACTTTTTGGTAATATTTTGGGGATATTTTGTAACCATAGCCTCAAGAATAGCAAAACACCAAATCTTATGAGTTCTTATGAGATGTTTCAATCTCTTAAGAGAGGAGGGATGAGCCACTCCTTTAATATTCCAACACAAAATATTAATCATGAGAATCTTTAATATTCCGAAAAGGAATATTAATCATTGATAGGTAGAATTTGAATAGAGGGCTGATACCTTGATCGAGTTTGTGCTCTATTATAAGTAGAGGTAGAGCCATTGCTAGTCTTCGCCTTCCTTTCATTATTCATAGAACTCGTTCCTTGTAGAAGTTGTTGCACCTCAGATGTCTGTTTTTTCTTCTTCCTAATCTTCTAAACTTGTCAATCATCTTCTAATGTCTGTTGCAATTCAACAACAGTAGTATCAACAATTTTTATACAAGTCTCAGTGTAATGAAGACTGTTCTGAACATTTTTCACTTTCCCTCCAAGTGAAGGAGAGGGGGGTTAATTATAGTAACTTCATTGATTTCTGCTCTCACCACTCTCCCTGGATTGAGCTCCATGCTACCTTGGAATTCTGATAGTTCCCTCAAAGGATCTCTAGAGGGAATATCATTAAAATTCTGTGGATGATTATTTTTAGCAGGAGTACCTCTGATTTGCTTGACAGTTCTACTATCATTAAGTTGACTGTTTTCATTTGAATTTATGCTTGGAACTTGGTCAGCAACTTGTTTAGCCACCATTGGGTTCTGGACAAATGTCTTTTTTGTAGGGGAGTGGAGACTATAACATCTCTCAATAGTATGGCCAAACATTTTACAATCTTGAAAGTAAAATGGTTTTTGTTCAACAACTATTTCCTGCCAAAAACTTTATGCTTCTGATCCAATCCATATCCTCTTTATCTCTGGAAGGGTTATGTCTCTCTCAAATTGAATTCTGGCAAGCGCAGGTCTTGCCTTGTTAAAGGTAGGAGCACCTACCTTAAGAGGTGTGCCAAATGCTCTCCCAATATTAAAGAGGGCATTAAGTATGAAGTAAGTTAGTGGAAGACCTTGTATCTTAAACCAAACTAGAACAACAGGAGGCTCAATGGTTGTGTCAAAGTAATTAGCCATTTCTTTATTTTCATTGTAATCCCAGCAATTGTCAATGTCTGTTTAGCAAATAGCCTAGCATAATCTTCCTCCATAGATAGTTGGATAAGAAGATGCCTGCCATCTATCAAGCTAAGCTTCCACTATCCAATAAAATTCAGGGAGTCAAAACAACTTCCAACAAGATCCATTTTGGGGTGGCCCAATTGGAATTTTCCAACTAAAGTAAATCTAACTTCTTCATTCAGTGAAGCAATTTCAGTGGCAGACAAATATATAGTAGTTTCTCCATCTTTAGTGCCAAGGGGGTGAATGCAAGGACAAACCCTCTTACCAGCAGCTGCATTGTGAAATTACTGAGGGAATATTAATTTTGTAGGATCTTTAAGGGTATCATTGGCATTAACAACAACACAAGCATAGGTAGCTTTAGTCCATTGTGAATGTGTGTGGACATCAATAGGAGTGGCCATTTTAGAAGAAGCATCAATAACAGCAACAAACAGAAAACCAGAGCTTCCCAGTAGAGAAAAGGGAGAAAGAACAAATTTCAGAAGGCCAAAACCTAAACCAGAGAAGTGTAAGAGAGAAAGTCTAGCTTAATAGAACAGTAACTAGTCTGAAAAACTTCAAGCCTGGGAAAACCCAAAGAGAGAAACCACTAAAGGAAATACAAAGGAAGTGAAAAACACTCCTCACCACCTTACCAACACCCACCAGACACCACCATTAGTTGCATAGCTTCATCTCCCCAAAAACCCTAGCAGAGCACTACCTCCAGCCGCCAACTCCACATATTTGTAAGAACTAAACATTTGCGCCACTTTGTTAGCTAAAAGGGATAACTTTGAGGTAAAACATTGAAATAACAAGTGTTCAGCTTGTTACTTGAGAAAAATAACCTGTCATCATATTCAAAAGAAAATTTGTCTACTAGAAATAGTAGTGTAAGGGCAGAATGAAGAAGAAAAGAAAAGAAAAACCAAAAACTGTAAAATTTTGAGGAGAAGCTTGTGGTAGGCACAATAAAAATGCAAGTAATACAAACAAGTGGAAAAGGGGGAGACTGAAGTGGTAAACTAAGCATTGATCTCACCATTAGAACCACGTTATGAGTTATTCTAAAGGATATGAATTAAGTGAGCTCTAACTTGGTTAGAATCTACTGCAATTGCACTAAAGATGTTTGATGATCATGTAATAAATTCTAAATGACACTAATTAAAGGATTTGTGGAGGTTATCCTAAGTAAAGCAAGAAGGGAATTAAGGAAAGGTCGAATCCTTAACCATTAATGATAATCAATTCTAAATTGCATTTCACACTCTTTCTCAAATTTTATAAGATGGTTTAGAAACTCTGCAAGAGTACTAATTCTCTCAAAAATCTTAGCTGAGCCTTGTCATTGAAGGTAAGTAAAAGGGTAAGTTTGGGGGTATGAATAAGTTAAATTTTACGTTATTTTATCTACTATTTTCTCGTTGTTTTACATCTTAATTTTATTAATTTAATACAGATTTATGCTTAAGAAAATTATATGGTTCATGTTGTGCAAGATGCAGAAACTAAACACAAACGAGATGGAATGAGAAAATCTAACTTAAAAGGGCCCTGAAGCGACATGACCATGCCTAAAGGTGGCTTGAAAATGCTACAAATTGATCAAGATCTGTGTGACCATGTTGAAAATAGCATGACCACACCATCATGTTTAGTAAGGTGGCATGACCATGCCAACCCCGACAATGGCGTGACCATGGTGATGAGCGAGAAACACTTTAGAGAGAAAATTTGTGGGCACAAACCATGGTTCTTGCTATAAAATAAAATTTTAATTCTTCTATGAGGGATTTCTACATTAGAGAAGACTTAGAAGCAAAAAGATGATAGTTTGGTAGAGGTATTGAGGGATCTCTTGAGGGTTGTCTTCTTCTTTGGGTAGGAACCTTCAAGGGAGAGTTTTTATTTGCTTTGTGAGTTGTGAGAGATTGCGTATGAGAGGAAAATTTGTTGAATTCATAGAGAAAACAAGTTATTATAAGTTTTTCATGTTTATGTCACTTGTATTGGGTTCTCATGTGATGCCATTCACCATGGTTTCCTTTGTAATGCCCGACTTAGCTTTTTTTCATGTCTTTGTGATGTAAGGGTTAATGGATTTATAGTGGTTCTTCTGTAATGGATTTTTGTTGATCATTTTCTTGAGCTTTTCATGGTCTATATCGTTTGTAAACCTCTGATCATCCTTTACTCACAGTCTGACCAACTAGGATGTTAAATTTTTTTTAAAGTTCACATGGATCTGCTACAGAGTGGAAATGAAGTGTTAACCATAGAATTCTGAGAGGATTTACATATTCCAGTGGAATTCTGCAATCATTCCTTGTGATCGAAAAAGACATGAAATTTCATAAGGATTAAGGAAGCCTAAATTTCGAGAATTTGAGGCTTCTTTTAACTTAGACATAAGCATAAGGGAGTATTTTGTCCTGATTGACAACAATCACGTAGAAAAATAGTTATTAAAATCACGGTCGCCATGATCCCCGAATCACAAGGACACAAGCCTCACTTTTCTTGAAGGAACTCACAAAGTTTTTTGTTTTCTTTTAGTGTCAAGTGTTTTGTTTTGCTAGGATCTTAGGACTTAAAAAACCTTCTTACAATAATCATCAATCAAGGTTAACTGAATTCCTAAAGTAGATATTTTTCTTTAGAAACGAATATTACACTTTTTTTGTAGGATGGATACGTAGTACTTTTGAACCACCTTACTACTTGACATGTACACATGCATTGTACAAAAGAATTATGTCCTTGTAAGATTCGACGCTTCAAATGGTGCTAAGGTGTCAAACCTTTGATTCACTACGACAACAAAAAATATTTAAAAGTTCTTATTGATGCATCACAATCTTGGTCTTTGAGAATAACAGCGGTACGATAGTCGAAGGCTTCTATTATTAACTACATATTGGACCATGTATCTAAATGGGCCTTCACACACGACCTAGGCAAGTGTTAGATGGGCAACAACAGTCTCCAAGTCTCTTACATCAATCATATCTATTTGGATTTAAGTGATGAATCTTCTAAGGCTATTCAAAGGCTTTAGATGTATCTTTGGAAGAGCTTAAGAATTTTCGATCAATGTTGTGTTCTAGTAAATTAGGCCACAAAAATCCTCTTGTACTTTCTAAAAGAAGTGAGAACTCCTAAAGGTAAGTTTTTTAACCAGCATGAAGCTGATTATTTCAACATCAAAAAGAATAAATGATATTTTGGAGCATAGTTTACTAGTAGAAGTCATACAACTTAGTCAGAAGAAGCTAGGTTGTCAGCATGGTTTAATTTTTCCTTAGATTCCAAAGATGGAATATTGAACTTTCTTTGTGCTTCAGCTTCTTCGATCTCTCGAAAAAATAATATCTCCAAATGTTTTGCCTCTTCTTTCTTCTCCTTCTCACTTCTTCTTCCAATAAACTAGAAGATCCTTCAATTTGGAATACATAGCATGTCTCCTCTCCTTCTTTTTCTAGCCTTGGCATGAGAACTATCCTTACACTCGCTCAAAGTAAACCTTGCATGAGTCACTTCTGCCTTGGTGGTTCTCACTAACGCACCATTATCCTAAAGATCCTACGTGCGTTTTAGGATTGTGTGCATCAAAAGAGAAATAAGAGAATGGATGTGCTCTCCAAACCTAAACTAAGTGTTCCATTTTTTTATCGTCCTCCATTTTAGCGATGAAGATGATCTGATGTAAGGAGGGGCAAGAGAGGTCTCATGAGAGTTATAGTTTGAGATCCTCTAACACAGGCCCGGACAGCTGACATAATCATGAATGAGGTTAGTGGATCATCTTAACATGTTAATTAAGGAAAGTCGTGTCTTAATTGATCTTATCAGGCCCAAAAAACTTGTTAGACGTGTGCTTTGGCCCACAAAAATTAATTTATAATAAATAAAAGGTTTACAAACATACCGTTCAATTCATATAATGTTACAAATCTGAGGCCTAAGCTTCAGTTCTTACATGCATACTAATCATTTTTTTAATGTACTTACATATTTAAAACTTAAATTTTAATTTTTTCATACTTAAATACCATCTTACATATGCCTAAAAAATATATTTGAGTTTCTAGAACTTAAAATAATAGAATTATTTTTTATACAACATGAAAGATTTGAGTGGTAAAAATGTAGACAATAATGATTAGAAGTTAGATGCCTAAACGCTTTGGAATTGAGCAGTATATATGTAAATGCCCTCTCCCACCCCACCCCAGCCAAAAAAAAAAACGAAAAACTTGTACAAATACCGCTCAATTTCCATGTATTTCCATATCCAACAATTAGAACTTCAATTTTAAATTGTATGTTGTATTTCACTTTTAAAAAGTTAAAAATCGTGGTATCATGTAAATAATATGAAAGGTTTGGATGGTATAAATATATAAAGTAAAGTTTTTGTCTTTGATATGTAAATACATAAGAATTGAGTAATACAAATATAAATGCTAAAACAAAAATCATAGACATTGGAGTTGCAGAGAACAAAGTTCTAAAAATAATATTTAAAGAGTAATTTGTCTATGATATATAAAAGGTGCAAGTGTTCAGTCAATTTGCCCACAAACAAACTAAAATGATGCTCTAATGGCATACTAAGATAAAAATATCCAGTATTATGGCCTGCTAAATGAGTGATGTGTATATGTCAGGAATATTTTAGGCTAGATACTCATATCTTCATAATGCACCTAAGTTGATATTGAGTGAGACAGGGAGGATTTCTTCGTTAATGAAAATGTCCTCTAAATCATGACCGTGGCACACGTTTTAACTGCTAGCAACCACTAACAAACTCTTTGATATAAATTAGGTAAGATTTCGCGTAATATTCAATATAGCTGATTTCAATTTTTAATTTTAATTTTTTATTTTTTGCGCTAACTAATTCCTTTAATAATTCA
>NEWO01000207.1:1052642-1064472 GCA_003013225.1 Phalaenopsis aphrodite
CCAATAAATAATTTTCTTCATTTAATATGTTATAATTTCATTTCATAATTGTTCCTTGATCCATATTCATCTAAATTCTCATCAAGGAATTGTGACGAAAATGATAATGAGATGTGCCTTTACTTGAGATTTAACAGGCAATCGTAGGCGTATGAACTAGCCGAGTTTGGTAGGCCCAATATTTATTTAAGTTTAGCTCATTTATTTATTTTTTTCATTCAAAATTAGTGAGTTTGAAATTACTCAGTGAATTATATATATATATATATATAGAGAGAGAGAGAGAGAGAGAGAGAGAGAGAGAGAGAGAGAGAGAGAGAGACACATAAATGTTTGGAATGTTTCAAACTTTTTTGTTCGATTCATCTAAAATATGCCGCAAAATTAACTGAAATAATTTAGAAAACAACACAGGTTAATATTTTCTAAATACAATTAAAAAATAAATATATGATTCTTTAATTAATTAATTCAAGTTAGTTGGATTCCAAATAATTCATGGACCATGTCGCATTAATCGGACGAAAAAAGGGTTGAAGAAAGTTTTGAATACTTGATAGTTGTTTTTTAGTGATAATTCCGCTCTGCCTTTTTTTAAAATTATCCTCCAATTTATAAGTTGTATGTAGAATTTCAAAATTACGTTATGGTTCCTTATTAAAAAGTGTAACATTACTATAGTTAGCTATTACATTTACACATTTATAACTAAATATTATATATTCTGACCTCATAACTAATCCCAACACTGTTATATTTCTATAACTCTTAAGAATTATACTTCACATTTGTAATCGTTTAGTTTAGGTGTTTTAATTACATTTTTTTGGTCGTCATTCGTTAGGCTATCCCTTCATCATTTGGTTGGTTATAATGCTCTTCAATCACCTCATTATGTGGTGTCTGAATATGAAGACAAATCGTCCTAGGATAGGATTGTTTCATCAAGTTGAGGGTAAATCAATGTAATCTGATAAGCAGCCTACACTCTGAATATGTATCTTTGTTAATGTGTCTTACTTCAAGAAACTACTATTTTTCAAGATAATAGTTCGTAGATAGTTGGTATATGAAAAGAATGCATGAATTCCTTTATATTTTGCACATCTGTTTGAATGAAATTGCACTTTAAAGAAATGTATTTTAATTATTTTTTATTGTAGGTATAACAGATATTAGGAGTATAGCGAATTGGAAGAAAGATGGAGCGAAAAGGATGTCGAATGGAGTAAGAAGGCTATATAGTGGGTTGGGGCATTGACGATAAACTTCTGGGGCACCTAAGCGCCAGCTCCAAATATATGCAACCAAGAGATTTGCACCAAAGCACCAGCCACTGGGCACCAAAGCCCTAGATTTGAAGGTTAGGGCATTGGCGTCTGAATAGTTGGGTGCTTAGGCACCAAACCGAACTGGGTGCAATTGCAGCAGTTTGACCTACCTGTTCAAAGTGTTGTTTGAGCTTCTGGAGAGGAAGGATTGGAAGCTCCACTGATAGTGAAAGAGATATCTTTCGAGTATAAGGCTTGCTTGAAGGTAGAGAGTGCAAGTTTAGAGTATAGAATTGGTGAGGATTTGAATGCTAAAGTGAGGAGAATCTGCAGGAAAGCAGCAAGCACTATTGTTGAGCATTCTCAAGGCTGTATTGAGGGAGAGAGATAAGTATTCTCGTGTTTAAGTATTGTTTCTTTCTGTAAACACTTTGATATGTAGATTATTTCGAATTTAATGAAGTTTTGTGTTTCATGACGATGTAGTAGGATGTGTTAGAACGTGGAAATGATCTTAAATTGACTTTAATCTTCGAATGTAATGATTTTCCTTTCGCATGTAATTTATTTATCATTCTTAACAAATGATTCTTTAAAATCTGTTATGAACCCATAATGACTCGGGAGAGATATGGCATAAACAACTAGGAAAATCACATTGAACTATAGGGTATAAAGCAAAAGTACACTATAGTGAGATGCAAATAGACAGGGAAATGATCATTGTTGGGTTCAAAATGGAGTATAAGGAATTGGGGTCACTTTAACCAATCTTATTTTTGCACTCGCGAGATAGTAAATAAGATAATTGTTCTTATTTGCCACTAGCCACAT
This sequence comes from Phalaenopsis aphrodite, assembly GCA_003013225.1. Classification (NCBI taxonomy): domain Eukaryota; kingdom Viridiplantae; phylum Streptophyta; class Magnoliopsida; order Asparagales; family Orchidaceae; genus Phalaenopsis; species Phalaenopsis aphrodite. Next base: position 1,054,748 of record NEWO01000207.1, read on the forward strand.
TTCAATTCACATTTTCTCATTTTTTACACTTCATTACTATTACTACAAGGAAAGGTAGCTTTATCACTTGATTATCAACTATTCATGTAGGATAATTAGAATTTCTATTGGAGTAAACTTTAAACTTATTTGCATTGCAGAAGGAACAGTTAATATAACTTAAATCTAAGGTCAGGCTAGAACTTTTTTTAAAATTTTTATCATCACTACTCTTTATGAGATTGACATTTCATACTCGATACACAACTTTGACCATGCACTTGTGTAATCCACCTGAGCGTTGAAACACTTGCTAGGGGACAAGCTTTTTTGGCGCCGTTGTCGAGAATACGACAATGAAGAATTTAAGAGAATTTTAGTTGATCTATTAGGTCTAAGATTTGGGAATTTTAAAGATTTTTTTTTTCTTTTTTGTTTGTTTTACTATTTGTTTGTGTATGTGAACTTACTAGTGAACCATTAGTTAGTTAATGTGTAGGATAGGTCCAACAAAACTTGAACCTTACAACTCAGAACTAGAGAGAACTATTCAGAAAATTAGAAAACAGGAAACAATTAGTGAACTTGAAGAAAAAATGACAAATAATCAACATATTAACATAGATAATCAAGAATCAATTATGGTTAAGGGATTATGCTAATTCTATGACAAATAAAATTCACTTAAGTATTCAAACTCCTATTGTAGGAGAAACACTTTTGAACTTAAGCCTGATATCATCCAAATAGTGTAAAATAACCAATTTGGTGGAACCCCATATGAGGATCCAATTTTACATTTGGCAAGTTTCTTAGAACTTCGTGCCACATTTCACTATAACGATGTTCCCTGTGATGTTGTTAGGCTTAATTTTTTTCAATTTTCCCTGATTGATAAAGTCAAAATATGGTTGAACTCATTAAAACCTAGATCTATTATAACGTGGATTGAACTAGCCCAAAAAATCCTAACTAAATATTTTCCGCCTTAAAAAATAGTGAAATTAAGAAATTATATTATTTCATTTTGCTAGCATGATGGTGAGTCGATATACGAGGCATGAGAGAGTTTTAATAAACATCTAAAGAAATGTCCACATCATGCTCTGCCCAATTGTTTGATTGTCCAAACTTTTTACAATGGTTTAGTAAAATCTCTTAGATCTATTATCAATGTTGTTGCTGGTGGTTCATTCATGTCAAAGCCACTTGATAAAGACTATTCTCCAATTGAGGAGATGCCTACAAACAACTTCCAATGTTTTGTTGAGAGAGTAAACCCAAAAAAAGTAGCAAGTGTACATAACACTGAAGTGATATTAATTTTAACCTCTCAGGTAGCAGTTATATCTAGGAAGTTAGACCAATTTGGGTTGAGTAAACCTCAATTCCACAATAATTGAGGAAAATTCATTTGAACAATTGGTTGATGCTAACAATTCATCATATAAGACTCTAAATATTATAAACAATCGACCTTACAATCCTTATTCCAATTTTTATAATCTAGGTTGAAAGAACCACCCTAACTGAAAGAACAATTATGGTGAAAGAAAATAATAAATGGTTTGTAATCAAGCAAATCCTATTTTGAATTTCAATAATCAAGTTAGTTTGAGTTTTAGACCTTCTTCTCCTCTTGGATTCAACTAGAATCCACAATTTAAGGAGAAGAAGTTGTTATTAAAGGAATATGATTTGCGAAGGGGAATCAACTACAAAGTCATGGTACAACTTAAATTTTATTTTAACCATTGCAAACATATCGACATTGTTCTTCTATCATAATTGTATGCAATTTAGATAGAAGTTTTGCAAGTCAATATTCAGAATTTTTGCTTTCCTTGTGTGATCGATACTGGGATTTTTATGAAAAATCCTATATTACTTGAAATGATGTGTATACTTATGTAGTACCCCAAGTATGAAGTCTTATTATATATTTTCTAGAGCATTTCATTCACACTAGCCACTAAATATAACTTGGGTGAAGTTTTTAACAATTTTAAGAAATACTAATATTAATGTAATTATGAGTCGGTTTATTTACATACTTAAATACCACCTTACATATGCTTAAAAAATATATTTGAGTTTCTACAAGTTAAAATAATCGAATTATTTTTTAAACAATTTGAAAGATTTAAGTGGTAAAAATGTATAGAAAATAAGGATTAAAAGTTAGATATTTAGATACAAATTTATAGGAATTAGGCAGTATATAAGGAAATGCTCTCTCACTACCCTACCCCACCACACCCCAAGTTGTAAATGACGAGCAGTGATAGATGCGTAGAAAGGTGAATTAACAATGAGAGTAAATGATCAGGAGGTAGCATTCAATATATCGAAATCTATGAATTATTCTTCTAAAGGAATTGAAGATACATGTTTTTTTATGGATTTAATTGATTATTTGTGTAGTATCCAATTTAGAGAAAATTTTAAAAGTAAATCAAAAGAGCTAGATTTGGATGAGGAGTATATTTCAAACTGTCAAGATGAATATCATTTATTGATTTTTGATAATTTAAAAGTTGTTCAAGGTAGGTTTGAGATTCTTGATATAACGGAAAATAGTACACCTCTTATTTCTTCTACTGAGGAACCCTCTGAATTTGAATTGAAGGTGCTTCCCAAATACCTAAAATATGCATACTTGAGAAAGTCATCTACATTACCTGTTATCATATCCTCAGATTTATCTCACTTGTAAGAAGAGAAATTAATTAAAACTCAGAGGAATTTTAAAAAAGGCTTTTAGATGGCCCTTAGCTGATATTATATGAATTATTACTTCTATATGTATGCATAAGATCCTGATGAAATACAACCTTAAATACAAGGCAGATCCTTAAAGGAGGTTTAACCCAATAATGAAAGATTTCATTAAAAAAGAAATTATAAAATGGCTAAATGTAGGTATCATTTATCCTATATCAGATAGTGCATGGGTTAGCTCAATACATGGTGTTCCTAACAAAGGATTCACAATGTCTATTAATGAATAGAAAGAATTAATTTCAACTAGACAATACACTGGGTGGTGCATGTGTATTTGTCGGCACTATTTTTGGTGTGGGGTTTGCCCGTAAGAAGCTGTCGGTCATCGAAATTGAAATCTCGTTGCCCGCTTCGGAAGGACGTTAAAAAATTTTAATTTTTGAAAAAGATGAAGTCAAACTGACCCCATAATTTTCATAGTTTAAATGAAAGAGCGTTTTACCTCAAATCCTGTATCTATCCCGAAGGATGAACATAAGAATTGAGGGTGAGGCTTGATCAAATAAACTANATTTGAACAATTGGTTGATGCTAACAATTCATCATATACAACTCTAAATGTTATAAACAATTGACCTTACAATCCTTATTCCAATTTTTATAATCCAGGTTGAAAGAACCACCTTAATTGAAAGAACAATTATGGTGAAAGAAAACAATAAATGGTTTGTAATGAAGCAAATCCTATTTATAATTTCAATAATCAAGTTAGTTTGAATTTTAGACCTTCTTCTCCTCTTGGATTTAACTAGATTCTACAATTTAAGGAGAAGAAGTTGTTGTTGAAGAAATTTGATTTGCGAAGGGGAATCAACTACAAAGTCATGGTACTGCTTAAATTTTGTTTTAACCATTGCAAACATATCGACATTGTTCTTCTATCATATTTATATGAAATTTAGAGAGAAGTTTTGCAAGTAAATATTCAGAATTTTTGCTTTCCTCGTGTGATCGATTCTGGGGTTTTTATGAAAAATCCTGTTTTACTTGAAATGATGCATATACTTGTGTAGTATCTCAAGTATGAAGACTTATTATATATTTTCTAGATCATTTCATTCACACTAACCGCTAAATATAACTTGGGTGAAGTTTTTAACAATTTTAAGAAATATAAATATTAACGTAATTATGGGTCGGGTTATTTACATACTTAAATACCACCTTATATATGCTTAAAAAATATATTTGAGTTTCTACAAGTTAAAATAATCGAATTAGTTTTTAAACAATTTGAAAGATTTGAGTGGTAAAAATGTAGATAAAATATGGATTAGAAGTTAGATATTTAGATACAAATACATAGGAATTAGGCAGTATATAAGGAAATGCCCTCTCACTACCCTACCCCACCACACCCCATGTTGTAAATGAAGTAGTGATAGATGTGTAGAAAGGTGAACTAATAATGAGAGTAAATGATCAGGAGGTAACATTCAATATATTGAAATCTATGAATTATTCTTTTAAGGGAATTGAAGATACATGTTCTTTGATTGATTTAATTTATTATTTGGGTAGTATCCATTTTAGAGAAAATTTTAAAAGTAAATCAAAAGAGCTAGATTTAGATGAGGAGTATATTTCATACTGTCAAGATGAATATCCTTTATTGATTGTTGATAATTTAAAAGTTGTTCGAGATAGGTTTGAGTTTCTTGATATAACAGAAAATAGTAAACCTCTTATTTCTTCTATTGAGGAACCCTCTGAGCTTGAATTGAAGGTGCTTCTCAAATACCTAAAATATGCATACTTGAGAAAGTCATCTACATTACCTGATATCATATACTCAGATTTAACTCACTTGTAAGAAGAGAAATTAATTAAAACTCAGAGGAATTTTAAGAAAGACTTTTAGATGGACCTTAGCTGATATTAAATGAATTATTACCTCTATATGTATGCATAGGATCCTGATGAAATACAACCATAAATACAAGGCAGATCCTTAAAGGAAGTTTAACCCAATAATGAAAGATTTCATTAAAAAAGAAAATATAAAATGGCTAAATGTAGATATCATTTATCCTATATCAAATAGTGCATGGGTTAGCTCAATACATGGTGTTCCTAACAAAGGATTCACAATGTCTATTAATGAATAGAAAGAATTAATTTCAACTAGACATTTCACTGGGTGGTGCATGTGTATTGATTAGCAAAATTTAAATTCAGCCTCCAGAAATGATCACTTTTCTTTACCTTTTCTAGATCAGATATTGGATAAGCTAGCTGACCATCCATATTTTTATTTTTTAGATGAATATTTTTTGTATCATCAAATACTTATAACTTCACATGATCAAGATAAAAGAACAATCACGAGTCTTTATAGGACTTCTACTTCTCATGGAATAACTTTTAGTTTATGTAATGCATTGACAACATTTCAATGTTGTATGATGCCAACTTTTTTACAATCTAATTGAGAAAGGAATAAAAGTTTTCGTATAAGATTTATTGGTGTTTGGCCATACAATTGACTATTGTATATAACATCTTGTGTAGGTGCTAAAACCCCATGAATAGACTAACCTTATTCTCAATTAGGAGATATGTCAATTTATGGTTAAATTAGGAATTGTTTTAGTTCATAAAACATTTTTAAAAGGCATGGAAGTAGACTAAGCAAAAATTCAGGTTATTGAAAAACTACTACCACTCACTAATGTGAGGGGAGATCAATATTTTCTTGGACTATTAAATTTTATAGAGACACATAAATTTTTTTTCTAAAATAGCCAAACCTCTATGTCATCTCTTGGAAAAGAATGTCTTGTTCAACTTTGACTAGGAATGTTTAAAAGCTTTTAACACTGTGAAAGAGAAGTTAATCACTTCTTCTATTATTTTCTCGCCCGATTAGGGGAGACCATTTGAACTAATGTGTAATCGACATGCCTAAAATATGTTGAATTTTATTGCACATTTTATGCATATTTTTAATTATTCCATGCTTTAATGAAAGGTATTTTTGATGTTTTTGGGTGTAGGAATACTAAAAGCAGCAAATGAGCAAATGGAACCAAAATGGAGTGAATTCGAGTCAATTGAAGCAAAAAAGGCCATTATTGTTCTGACGCCTATGCATCAAACAACAAAGAGCCTGATGCCTAGGCACCAAGATCTGGTGCCTAGGCACAAAAAGAAGTTATCTAGAAGTTTTGATGAATTTAGATGAATTTTGAAGAGATGCTTGAAGCAATCCTTAGGGATTTTGAGAGCTCTATTTATAGGAACTTTTGGAGATTTGAGCGGGGGACTTGAAAAAGTGTTTTTGGGCAAGACTATTGAGAGGCAATTGAAGGAAAAAAAGGTGGCTTCGAAAGAGAAGTGGTTTCTACCTAGAGAGAAGAAAGTCTATAAGATTTGGTCGGACTTGTAGTACAAGAGGAGAAGTGAGAGATATCTTCTTCACCATAAATCTAAGGAAGTTTGGAGTGGAATTGTAAGGAGAGGAAGTGATTCAAAGCTATTAGAAGGATTGCTTGGGAAGGAGTCAAAGATAAGTTGTGTATTTTTTTTTTCTTACAATGTCATCTTTTAATTTAAATTTGTAGAGTGTATCGTAGATCAATGCATATACCAAAAGTTCAGTGGGAGAAAATCTTTTTTTTTATTCTTAATATGTAGTTGATATTTTACTTGTAGCCAATGATAAGGTTTTTTACATGAAGTGAAATAATTTCTCTCTAAAAAATTGATATGAAATATGTGGGTGATGCCTCTTATTTCATTAGAATTATAATACAATGAGATATATTTCAAGGCATTTTAGGTTTTTCTCAGGAGACAGATATCAATAAGGTTTTGGAGTGATTGAGAATGAAGGATTGTTCACCTAGCTTAGTACCCATTATAAAAGGTGATAAATTCATATGAAGACAGAAGAAAAAAAAGGATTTTTGATGAAAGGAAGTGAAAAACATTCCATATGCTTCAGTTATTTGTAGAGTAATATATACTTAGATTTGAAAAATACCTTGCATAGCATTTTTAGTAAGAACTTTAAGAAGATACCAGTGTAATGTTGCATATATCACCGATAAACTCTAAAGAATGAGATGAGGTATTTATAAGGTACGAAATATTACATGCTTATATATAAACAGGCTGAAAATTTGAAGATAACTATATTTTAATTTTGGCTTTATTGGGTGTCTTAATTCTAAAAAATCATCATATGGATACATCTTCATATTTGTTGGTGGAGTTGTATCTTGGAGGAACACAAAGCAGACCTTAGTTTCTTCTTCCATTATGAAGGTTGAGTTCATGTCTAATTTTGAGGCTACATCACATGGTGAGTGGTTAAAGAGTTTCATTAATGAGCTTAGAATTATGGATTCTTTATCTAGGACATTGAGGATATAGTGTAACAATATAGGTGCACTATTTCTAACTTCTAATAACATAAGTGATAGTCAAACCAAACATATTAACATTAAGTACTTAACCTTAAGGGAATGTGTTAAGGAAAATGTAGTGGTTATTGAGCACATGAACACTGAACTAAGGATAGCACATCCTTTGACTAAATGCATACCATCATAGAGTTTAAAGATCATGTAGATTGAATGTATCATAGTTATTTTAGTTGAATTCAATATAAAAAAGAATTTCATTAATGAAACACTATTAAGTAATGATTTTTTCATATTTTGTTATTTTATGTACTGATGTGAATCAAATTTTTGATATTTTCATACATAAATATCTTAACTTATTTCATGATTATAATGATTTTATACTTGTGGAAGGTGTTTTTTCAATACTTTGAAGATTAAAGATGTTGAGCGTGCTTTGAGGAGCAAAAATATGAAGTTCGATAAAAGAAGAGCCCAACGTACTTACACTGCCATGTGGCATAATTACACCAGGGTTTCTACTTTGAAAGCATGTGGGTGTAATCAATAAAAAGAGGAGTCAATGTAATTATGTTAGTTTAAGGTGAGATTATGTCACCTTCCAACTTAGCTGTGCTATAATCGAGCATACCAACACATGATTCTCCTTAAAGATCAATTTGTCAAGTAATTGAGTTGGTTTGAATGCAAGCTATTTAAGTTCACTTAGGAGATGATTTAGGGCACATCGTGGCCACTGGAGGCTACTCCCCCTAAAGTTCTAAGGAACTCTTATCTTTCTATAAGATTTCCTACAGTAGTTCACTTTTAGGAAGACTTAAAGTGTGTGTTTTCTAAGAGAGTTGTGAGATTTATGCATGAGGGAGATATGTTTGTGTGCACATGTATGAGGGACATACAAAGAGTTGGCATTGTATTGAGAGAATTACATGTTGTAAAGGATGGTTTTCTTGGATGTGAGTTTTTTGTACCTTTTTTCCTTATTTTTCTTAATATTTTAATAAAGATATCTATGCTTATTTTCCTTCTGCATAGTAGAAAAATGTTTTCTCATGCTCTTGTGTTGTAAGGCATGTGATTTCTTATTTTTCCATTAATGTTTTTCCCCTATTGTTTTCTATACTTTAGATTTCACATATTGATGTGTTAACCTTTTGATCAAGTTTACTCCTCATCTGAGCAGTTAGGATGTTAAAATTTCTTGTGATCTTAGCCATCTAACCATTGACTAGAAAAAAAAGTATGTTAAAAAATTAAGCCTAATTGACTCGACATATTGCCATTAAAAAATTGCAACCAAGATAGAGGACAAAGAAGATTCCAGAGAAACACTAGTTGGTTAAGTTCCTTTAAATATAATAAGATTCAAACACATCATATGATATAAACAAAGGCTAAGAAGGACTTATACCTTGCTATAAAACATATTGTGGGAAAATCATAATAAATCATCAAGGAATTACTAGATTGGTGTCAATGAAGTACAAGCTTCATCACCTCTTAAAAACCTCAAAGATTTTCATGTTTCTTCTTATTTCTACATTAGAATTTTAAACCTCTTGCCTCTTTAATTTTGAACCTTCATACCAACTTTAGCAGTGCAGTAAATTAGAATTTTACTGTTTTGAAAAGTTGACAAGTTTCCTTATATGATCGAACATGAACCATATTTGCATATATTATTTGATCGGTACATATACTTAATGTTGTTTATCGTTTGCATTGCAAATAATTTTCGGCATCAAGCTTTTAGCTTCATTGTTAGGGAAACAAGTTAAATTTGTTTATTTTAAGAAAATTCCAAAAGAAAATCTTAGAATTTTAAATTTGAACTTTTCCGAATTTCTTCTTCTTTTTTTTTTTTGCTCTTGTTATAATTTCTTTCATTCTCCGCCTTCAAAAATATTATAGGTATTGTGCTTTCTTTGTATTTGTATCTCCTATTTTGTTGTTTTATATTATATTAAGGTGAGTTTTCAAAAAATTGTAGTCGCATGTGTAAGAGTTGTTTAGCTAAACTAGTATCTTTTGCCCTAAAATCAAAAAAATCTTAAAAAATTTTCCATAAACCCACAAATTCAAAAAAAAAAAATCTTAAAATTGAGGAAAAACTTAAGGAAACTAATCGAAACTCCTTAGGAAGTATGTCAACCCATCTGTAGAGAAAAACTACATATGTAGGGAGTATGTTAAACCATTGGTAGAGAAAATCCTCATATGTATCAATCACCCTACTGTAGAAGCCCACATGTTTGAGCTAAAACCCTTCGTAATTCAAATGGTCCAAAATAATCAGTTTGGGAGAGCACCAACTAAAGATTCAACAAATCATTTAGCAAATTTCTTAAAAATTAGTACAACCATCCAATGTAATATTGTCCCCAATGTTGTCATTATACTAAGATTTTTCTCTTTATTTTTCAAGGATAAAAACAAGATTTGGCTAAACTTATTAGCACCTAAATTGATCAAAAAATGGAATAATTTCACCCAAAGATTCTTAGTCAATAACTTCTCTCCATTCAAAATTTTCAAAATTTGGAAGGGCATCACAAGCTTCACCTAGTTAGATGGAGATCTAATTTATGAAGC
>NEWO01000207.1:1064686-1077634 GCA_003013225.1 Phalaenopsis aphrodite
ATGTTCTAATTATCATAACCTCACTGATTGCCAGAATCTCAATAAAGTTAAAAAATACTGGGATGAATTTATTGTCAGGATCTCTGACAAGTGATTGGATTATTTATAAATTAGTAGAAGATTAGTGTACTACTGCCTTAGATATTATGAAAGCCTTAAAAAAATAGTTCAACGATCCGTATTCCTAAACTTAAAACCCTGGCTAGAAAAATCACTGAAATTTCAATTGAAGCAATAACAACTTAATGGAATAAAACCAGCAGTAGGTGATTACCCAAGAAACCCTTATGAAATTAGAAATCTCAAGGCAGTATTAACCCAAGGCATACCAGCCAATCAGCATTTACCTCCAATTCACCATTTAGGAAAAATAAATCATTGTTAGAGAAGTTGACATTATAGATGGGGAACAAACGATAATGCTAAGTTGTTGTCATAAAGAAGATTATGAATTAAATTTGGTAGTTAGCTAATTATTTAAGTAATAGACACTAGGGGATGCTCTCCAGTACAACAAATTGATTCCAAGGGATCAAAATGCGAGGAAGAAGAAAAACCATAAGAGTGAAGACTAGAATTAATTGGTAAAAAAAACCTAAGAAGGAGAGCTAACCTATAAAGCCAAATCTTCGGCTAGTGACACTTATTAAAAATTTGATCTCAAAAATAGGAAAACTCGTTTCTTAAGATTGTATCAGGGTGACTATCACAACCTTTTCACCAGCGCTCCCAAAAAAGAAACTAGATCAATGATCTGGTTGGTTGTTATATGTTTTCAGAAAACTCTCAATGAATATTTCTTACACTAAAGCCCTTGGAATGTATGCCTAGTTAAATTGCATTTATAACTTAAATACTTTAAAAGAAGAGGAAACTTTAAAAATTTTGGATCTGTGACATAGACAAAGAATTTAGTACAATCTTTCAAAAGAAATTTTCACAAAAAGCTCAAAGATCCATATAGCTTTATTATTTCATGTTCCAAAGAAAATTGATTTTTTCGTAAGGTTCTATGTAACTCAGGAACCAGTATCAAGCTTATTTCTCTTATAATTTTCATAATACTTGGATTATATGAGGTCATATCCACAAAGTAATTTAGCATATTGATCCTTGAGCCAAATCAGGGAGTAATAGAAGATGTATTAGTGAAGGTTTGAGCCAAATCAGGGAGTAATAGAAGATGTATTAGTGAAGGTTCCTAAGTTTACGCTCTTTGTTGATTTTGTTATCTTAGACTTGGAGGAAGGTAAGGAGATCATGATTATACTTGGCATACACTATTTAAACACTTGAAAATAAATGATTTATTTTCTGAAGATGGAACTTATCATGAGAATTAATGATTAGTAGGTGACTTTTAGTATGCTAATATTAATGATGTTCCAACAAGAGTCACGATCTTCGACACAATAGAGTAGATCTGGCAGACGGGATATTAGATAGCCATTCTTTTAAAAACTGCAGAATTAGAACACATAGAGCAAGCAGTGGTGGATGAATTTTGTTGCAAAAAAAAAAACTATGGAAGAATGTGCTCTACCTTTTTATGTGGACACTAAAATTGTTAATGATAGAGTTAAGCTTGTGGACATCATAAACCATGTTAAGCATGTATGATCGTACCTAGAAGGAGCTTCAAACTTAGAATTAAGGCCCCGCTAATCTTCTCGAGTATGACTCTCACATTTTATTTATATGAAAAAATCAATTAAGTTGGACCTAGAACAAATAAAGGGTTTGTTCATTAAAAAATATGTAGAAATCTATGAGAAATATAATCAATGTGATTAACGAAAGATAACACTTAACTTCAGAGAATTTATCGTCATGATTTAATTTCCTAATATAAGAAAATTTCGACTAAGTGGAAGAATGTTGGTTAGGATCAGTTAAATTCATTGTGATAACTTAAACTTTTAGTTAAATGCTAATAAATTATTTTCCTAATTAATGTGAAAGTAGCTATAATATCAACTATTTTTCAACTTTTCTTTGAGGGGAAGAAATAAAAGGAAACTAATTATGGTCTTGGGTCCCTAAGCCTATATTTATTTACAGGAAGAAGCATATACCATCAGTTGGAGAGGGAAGAAGGTTTATAAGATTTCAAAATCTATGAAGCATGTTTAAATCAATGGCTAGTGTTTGTTATTTGCATAAATTAATTTTTGTATTTTGCTATTTGATTGACTCTATGTTTAAGAAAATTAAAGGAGCCAAAAAGATCTATTTTTCATTAATAATTTTAATTGTCTCTCATTAACAGAATCAAATCGTAAAATTTTTATCTTTTTGTTGTGTTCGATTAAATTTTTCATAATGATAGTTTTTATTAAATTAAACCTAAGATATGCAAAATTATCTCTTACATTTGGTGAATCAGATGAATACTCTAGTCTAACATCTACATCAAATAATTCTTATTTGCATGTGTATCTAATGCATTGGCTTTGATATTTACATAAACCCAAGCATGAAATGATATATTTCAATTTTAACAAGTTTGTGAGTGGTTGTTGAATCTCATTACAACATAGAGTCCAATGTTGTTTTTGGGTTCATACTACCCTGGAGATGTTTTGTTTTAGGAGGAAGGTATGAAAGAATATGATCGATGTGCTGCTAGATCTTGAGTTCTTATTTTCTTCCCTAAATCCCCCGTGGAAGGAAGGAATGGTTAGGAGGATGTGTTTTTTTTTTCAGTGGGAGAAAGGGTTTGGATCTAACTGATCAGTTTCTCTCGAGAGTCTTCCTGTGCCTTTTTCTTGTCTCATGTGCATAAGAGAGAAAGAATGAATTATAAAACTAGGTCTCGTATAGCAATGTACTAGTTCTTGTTGTCTAAATGTAAAGATCAAGATATGTGTGTCAGGCGATGCTATAAAAAAGGGCGGCTGCATGCCCTTTTATGTAAGGTTGACCTTCTCCGATAATTTGGTTTATTGCAGGCAAATCGAACCACTTTATTAGATTGGCTTAGTTCGACAACTTCGATAGATGGGCTCAAATTTGGGAATGGCTCAAGTTTCTTGTATAGATCTGTTAGGCCCACAAGGATTGTCGATCCTTATCTAAGCACGTATGGACGTATATGGATATAGAATGGTAGTTTTATTTGAAGTTAAAAATTTGATTGTTAAAGTAATTTTGAAAATGTGATGTGGATACATAAGGATTGTGTGTTATATATATGTAATTTCTCAATAATTGTACTATAAATATGAGTACAGCAAATATCTATTGCACTCTAATTTTTCATGTTCTTACGCTGTTATTAAAAAAATAACAATCTTAGAAAATAAAGTTTAAAATATTTTGCTATAGAAAATTTAATATGCAGCTAATTTGCTCTATTTTTTTTATATCAACATAGCAAAAGAGCGAAAGCTAGAAACTGAAAAGTGAAGCGAATTAAGTCAAAGACTACTTTTACTCGTGAACGTTGATGTCTACAGGATCTTTCCGCCTTCCACTACCTATTCCCCACCTTCGTCTTTTCCCATTTTCTTCTATGATTGTAGGAATCACATACACCATGTGCGTTGTTGCTGCAGCACTAATTCCCAGCCGACCCAATCGATCTCCATGCTCTCATTATTTATGATAAGAAGGCCCGCCATCAATTCTCAAAAAGTATACCTACTTTTTGGTGAGAATATTGCTTCAAAATATAAATATAGATATTAAAATTTAAAAAAAAATTACAGATTCGACTGCTCGAGCATGCCGAAAATGCAATTTCATTTGTCTATGTCAAGTGACGTTAGTTTTGTGGGGGCAATTATTCGATACGGATCCGACACCGCACGTAGCTTACATGCGGTGTCCGATCCGGATCGTAAATCACCTGATTTACGGTCCTGATGTATTTCGGTGGGCCTCACTTAAATTTTTTTATTTTTTATTTTTAAATAACGGAAATAATCCTGACCGTAGATCACCGTGATCTACGGCCAATGTCGAACACCGCATGCAGAGATGCATGCGGTGTCTGTACGCAATAATCCCTCCATTTACAAACATATCACACAAATTAGCTATTTAAAAAAATATTATTAGTATTACAATTTATCTAAATATTTTTTAATAAATTTTTATAGTTTAAAAACCGTAGAGTTTAGGCCTCCATAAATTGGGTAATTTTTGAAAATTATTCTTCCGCAAGCTAAAACATTCTGTTGAGTTTATCACTACATTTATTTATAATCTAGACAATTATAATTATTTTAATACCTTGTCAAAATAATGTAATAGAAATAACTGTAATTGCTTCCCTATTTGATTTTAAACATATGTGAAGCCAATCAAGGGAAAAAAAAAATCAGTTTAATCTTAATCATTATTGTCTATAACTGTATTTCTATGTGCATGTGATCAAATTCCAAAAATGTACATGAAAGAACAGCACACTGTCCCCGGACTTCAGAATCTATTCGGCCACAAGCGGAGTTTACTGCCGTAGAACTTTGTAAATTTTGTTAATTAGATTTAATAAAGTTCGATGGGACTAAAATGTGAAAATTGTATGCTATGATTGTTAAATTCAAAAATTGCCTAGGAGACGCCCAAAATATAGAGCTCTGTGAAGAAGAGAATAATAGAAAGAGTATAATAATGAATGAACAGTAGAAAGATGTCCGACCTTTATTCAAAAAATGCCCCTATTTATGGTTATAGGGGGGGGGGCGGGGGTGTATAAATATTAGATTATATTTATGTCCTTGCTTTATTAAGATACTGAGGGTTACATCAGTATTATACAAATATGAGACAAATATACCCACCAGTGGGTTATTTAGAACAGGAAGCTTCTACCGACCAGACTGCACATTGTGCAAGCTAATCGGTCAACTTGATGGTATTGTGGAATTTTTAGGGGATAAGATCGATTAGCCTATAGTTTGCTCGAACGGGACTCTTTTTCTCGGTCCACGTGGAGGATAATCAGTAGGTCAATCCTTCCTCTCTTCGTCACTCTGTCTTCACTGAACTATCAGGTTTCTTCAAGTTTTTTGCTAACACATTTTTATTATACATATTTTAATTCTTTGATTTCATCACTTCCTAAAAGTTGTGTTGTGATAAGAATAAGATAATCCATTTGAAACAAAAAAAAAACAAATAAATGGATTTAATTTATGAAAATATATGTGTTCAATAAAAGACTTCCCAATATTTTTGTGCCAAGGGAATAGGTCACAGAAAGCTTAGGAGAATGCGTGGTCGGTGCTGCTTCCTTTCTATTGTGATGTGTCTGTACCTTGTGCCTGAGTTCTTGAATTGGTCAGTGAGGGAGTACCCAAAGGAAAGTCACATGATAGGGAGGCGTTGCTCAGAACTCTACGAGACAAGAGGGCTAAGGCGCGGAAAGAAAGAGAGAGAGAAAGAAAAGTTCGACGGAGGAATGGCCTGTTGGGGAGACAAGCAAGAAAAAGGTAGTAAAAATGAATAAAACCCCTGACCATGAGGATCAGATGGGATCATCAAATTCACAACTTGGGTAATAATGGCGAAAATCAGAAACAATCTAAGAGACAACCAATGGATCCCTGCAAGCTCTCGACCCCTGTTGATGAACTAGTTGCTCTTCCCAAGACGTCCATCCTACCTCGTTCCTAACTGCAGGTTCCTTCCACAATTAGGCTATTCAACACCCGACTCGGACCGACCCACCTTTTGGATTGTAGGGAGGGACTGAACCCTCGCATCGGTCGCGACACAGGAAAAACCTGGTGAGGTTTAAATTTCTTTCACTACGTTCGAAGCGGATCGAATTATTGGTATGGGATTTTCGGCTATGCTTTAACATCTGAGTTTTCTTTTTATATGATGCTTTTTGATGCAACAATAGAAATCCTGATGGTCGACTCTCTTTTAAAAGTTCTTGGCGTCGATTCGTTTGGAGACATTGTGCTTGTGGATCAAATGCTAGCTTGAGGTAATGAACTCTATCTTGTGGGGTAAGAGTTTGATTGTCAAGGCGGTCCTGACGAGTTTTGCAAAGTGGAATATGAAGGGTGTCAGATGTCCTCTGAGTCTTTCAAGCACTGATTGGCCAAAACGGATGGGTGTTTTGCTCGCGCCATAGCACACCCTCAAATAGATAAATTTTGGGCTTCATCTTCTTCTTTGGTGAGGATGGATCTAATGGAAAGGGAGGTAGTTGCCTTGCATGGAGATTTTATTGCTCCATGTGGGGAGATAGTTGCAACTAGGAGGAGATAGCACACACCCACTCGAAGTTGATGGAAATTTAGGAAATCTCCTTATCATCTTGTGTTAAAGTAATAATTTGATGAGTTTATCACTTCATTGCAGGCTATGATGAGTTGTTCAAGATGTTGCTTCATTGAAAGATTTTATTGGGTGAAGCTGCTGCTGATTCTCTTGTAAAGTGCTTTCTCTTTGATTAAATTTCTCAGAGGTTTTAATGTAACCAACATATCATGTTTATAAATAATATAATATATATATTTTTTAATTTTAAATTTCTTGCCTCAGATTTCAATGTGAATTTATTTATCATATCATTGCACCACCACGTCAGCAATGCGACATTTTGTATACACCCTTCTATGTATAAATAGGGCAAGGATGCTTTTGATTTGTGCATCTGCCCTTTCTTTCTTCATGCTCTGAGCCTCTGTTCACATCTTCTTTTTATTCTCTACGATGGTGCCAATGTTTTTGCACGAACCCTCAACTCAATTTCTGATATTGAAACTTCCAAATTGACCACGAGTGAGATGAATGAACTTCAGGATATGTACATTCTTAGCACTTCGATTATGTTTTGACCATAGTGAGTCATGAGTGGGCTTCAAGTAGCTTTGGTGCTAATATGGTCTTCTAAAATGACCAATTCAAGCAGGGCCTTCGGCTTTAATTGTGCAAAGAGTTCCTATCAATCTTCAACAAAAAGGAGGTCAGTTATGTGCAACAGCTACCAAACTCAATAGCGGTGAACATGACTTTTTTTTCTCTTATACTAGCAGATGAAGATCTCGTGGATGATCAAAATGTTTAGCTATCTCTTCACATTTAAGATTGGTCGAGATGGGTGCGTTCAGTTCATCGCTAGTCACAAGGTTCTAATTTTAGGACTCTAGAACAAAATTAAGGACTGGAAAGCTAGGTATCTAATCACTTCTTACACTAGTTCTTGGGAGATTCATGTTTTCCTGTTGGAGTGCAATTTGAAGTATATGAAGATTATTTCCAACTACCTTTTAACTCATGGGGTGCCGCTTGATCCGACTTTTTTAAATGCTTAATTTTATATATTCTATATTGTCACAATGATATAGACGCAAGTATATGTATCGCTTACTTAATATACAACTTTCTGATTAAGCCTTGAATATCGATCCTACGAGGAAGAGAGGAAAGATGTCCTTAGTCAAATTATAGTATACTGCTATCAAGCCTTAGATTGGAATGTTGATTAAAATAATGCTTTATCTAGTAACTACTCCTAAATGTGAATTTTAAAAATAAGTATAGTAACTATTCCTAAATGTAAATATTAATTCTAAAGGTAACCCTATTTGGATAAATTGGTTTGGAGAACTTTAAGATGCTAAAAACTATTATTCTTATGTAGTGAATAGGATATTGTAAAGGAATAAGAAACATTAAATATTTTATGTACCAAATAGGAGCAATTTTAATTCTCTACACCGATTCAGTGTTATAGAAAATCATTGGCTAATCTCAAGTTTAGTCCCTAAATCCGTGGCTAGGCTAGGAGGATATTGGCTCCCACTCCAGAGCTCCCACTTCCCTTCCCCTAAAGGCTAACTCTCGCTTTAGTTCTTTAAACACTAAGACCGAAATGAGGATTTTAGTCTGTCACCCTAAAATCTCCAGCTCTACGCCCATCAAATTATATTTTCATATTTATTTGCATCCAACCCCCATGAACTTCACCATCCATGGAATTTGAATGTGGTTCGATTTTGTTGAGAATTATACCGCCCTCTCGGGTCTTAATGCAATTACAACAAATTTTAACACTACAACAGGCCTTTATTGTAATGTAAATGAAGTGAAAGTAAAAACTATCACATTTATAATTAAAACTTCTTCAAGCATGTATACCAAAATCCAAAACATGAATCCTACTCATTGTAAAAGAAAAGTAAATGGAAAATAATGACATAATTCTTTCATGCCACTATTTCCTAAAAGGAAGAAAGAGTAAGAGAAACACATCACAAAGCACGAAGAAACACAACAAAAAACTTCATTACATCAAATAAAATCCACTAGATAAGTGTTTACAAAATCATAAGATAATGAATAACATAGTAGTTAGCTTTTTTTCGCTTGAAAGAAAGTTGAAAATCTCTCCCACAAAGTCTCCCGTCGATCCATGCAATGCTAGAACATTCCCTTACAAATTCTTTCAAACTCCCCTCACCAATCTCTCTAAAAAAGGTAGAAATCTACATTTCTACTTGTATTCTAAGATCACTAAACATTCTCTACATTTTCTCACTCACACACACACATGCATGCATATGAGACGTGCTAAGCCTTCTTTTTTAAAGAGACACAAATTCTCTCTTTTTTTCTAAGAGATAAATCTATTCATCCAAAGGACAACTCTCTTCATTCAAGAGCCTTATCCAAGTGTCTAGATTCATTGAATTGTTCCATGGGGTGTTTGAATCACTTGGGATCCTTCTAGAACATCAAAAACCGCCAAAAATTGATCCATGACCGTCCCGAGCATTGTCTGCGCCATTTTGGGCACTGTCGGTGCCTTTTTCTTGTAATTTTCTGGTCTTCAGCGCTGCCGGTGCCGGCGTTGTCGGCGCCCACCCTACTAGCTCCACCATTTTGCTTCATTTGGCCCTATTTTAGCTCTATTTCGCCCCTTTTCAGTTGCGTTGTGTTCCTAACAGATAGACCTACAAAATAAGAATAAAATAAACCTTTCTTTAAAGTGTACTTTCATTCAAAAATATGTGAGAAGTGTAAATGAGATTAAGCATAGAAAGTCATATCAAAATTTACGAGAACAAAATTTTCTTTCTTGCATGTTTTTGCTCCAAATTGCACCGTTTTTGCTTTTTTTCTACAAAACTCCATTTCTTGTCCCTGGAAACAAAATATGCAAAATAGCTTCCTTTAAAGTGTAATATTATTAAAAATCATTGAAATTATGCATTAAAAGCATTTGAAAAATTAAACTTTTTTTGGCGTATCAAAATCCCTCAAACTTAAATGGTACTTTTCCTCAAGTAACAATTTTACTACATAAAAATATGACTTATGGTACAAAGTTTAACTTCTAAATTTTTATAATTTTGTCTACTAAATATAATAGCACAACTTAAGGAAATATTTTTAACAACTTAAGTCAAAACTAAAAGTGTAAGAATATTTAGTAGTCAAGTTTTAGATTTGTAATTCTTTATTCATCTCAAGAAGAGTTGTAATTTGCCATATTAAAGTCACTTAGA
This sequence comes from Phalaenopsis aphrodite, assembly GCA_003013225.1. Taxonomy (NCBI): domain Eukaryota; kingdom Viridiplantae; phylum Streptophyta; class Magnoliopsida; order Asparagales; family Orchidaceae; genus Phalaenopsis; species Phalaenopsis aphrodite. Next base: position 1,074,160 of record NEWO01000207.1, read on the forward strand.
GTATCCATATGAAAAAGAACTTCATGAGATCTTTATTAGTAAGGATGCTAACACTCAAATTCAAGCTTATAAAATGTAATAAATCCTTCTTCCTCAAATTGATTCAAGTGAAGCTAATTTTTTATTAGGCATCACCTCAAGCTTCTCCTCACATACTTTTCTTTTCTTTTTCTATCTTTTTTTTCTTTTACGATCATTTTTAATCCTTTCTTTTTTTTTTCATGTGAGGATTACTATATCTGGATAACCTTTAGTAATTTTAAACTTCACTATCCACTTCTTAAAGTTAAAAACTTTTCACATTCCTTCACTTTATAAATTCATATTAGCATTGAAGATTTTTCATAAAGCCTCATTATTTTCTTCTTACATGAAACTCTAAGATGCTTAATACTTAAAAAATATAATTTCCTTAACTTTAAATAGGAAAAATATAGCATTATTCTTTCGTACCAAATATCTTAACTCTAGAATCAACTTTCGTTATTGAAAACTTTTACTCAAGTCTACTATATATTTAAAAACACAAATATAGTTATCAAAACTTAGCCTCTAATACCAAAAGTGATGTTAAATTAAAATTTTAAGATATAGCTAATTGAGGACGAATAAAATTTGGTTTTATTCTTTTAAAGAAATTTTTCTTGCTCCCAAACTTAAATTTTTAAATATTTGGCAATCAATTCCGTAAAATGTAGCAGGAAGAAAAAGAAAAAGTTAAATCTACTAACTACTACAACATTCTATCAAATTCATATACATTCATAATCAGGATAAAATGAGAGTAGGATTAAGTAAATTTAGCCTAAAACATGCTTGCAATAATATTAAACTAAAAGGAAGTATATTCACTTTGAAATTTCATTTTTCTTTCAACCCCCAAACTTGATTTTTAGAATGTACAACATTTAGTGCAGAAAATATAAGTATGAAGAAAAACAGTTTAGAAATTCTATCTACTACAAATTTCTATCGAAAACATATATAATTATTTATCAGGATAGAAAACATGTATTGGAAAGTAAATCTAAATTAAACATGCTAGAATGAAATTAATTAAATTAAATTATAACTAACAAAACATGTATCAGTGACTGACTTTTTTTTGTAATCAACAAATACAAAAATTTGATGATGCTAATAGAAGATTTAATTTCCAGCAACGGTGTCTAAAGACTTGATCGTGACTTTATAGATGTGTCTGATTTGGTTAAGATGTATAATTATAATATTCAATAATGTTAAAGTCAAATTTGTCAACGCAAGTATACATATCGCTCAAGTAATATAGGGCTCTAATGGAGTCCTAGAAATCGATCCCACAGGGAGTGGTTTAGAATTACAGACTAAGACTTTAGAAAAGCAAGACTTTAATCACAACAACGACGTTCAATTTGCTTATCTGTCACTAATAGGCAATTGAAATAAATAGATAATTTTAATAACTAATAAATAACAAATGATACAAAGGAAGGTTTAATTGTGATATTCAATATATAAGAAAGCATCCTTCTCCTTGTCAAGAAATTATAGTGAATGGATAAAGTGAATTAGTTCAAATTATATTGTGCCAAATAGGAGCATACATATTCTTTACCCTTTGGTCCAGGCATAAAGAACATTGACTAATCCTATGCTTGGTTACTGATTCTGCGGCTAGGCTGGGAGGATACCGACTCTCACTTCGGAGCTCCCACGTTCCCCTCACCTGAGGGCTAACATCTACACATCAACACCCAAACGATAGGACCCAATTGGAAATTTTAGTCTGTCACTCTAAAATCTCCAATTCTTCGCCCGATAATAATATTTCTCTATTTAGTTGCACCCAACTTCCAAAGATTTTGACCTCCATGAATCTTGGATGTAACCTTCACTTTAGTTGTAAAACTCAACATATTTTAACAAATCAATTGGCCAGATTGAAAGTAAATTAAGATCTAAGTAAAAAGATCATCACAATTTCTTAAACATTTTTGTAGCTTCACCAATTCAAATCACCATTTCAGAAATCTCGAGACAAGGATAAAGACAGAGAAAACTACTCAGAACTCATGGGGAAAACACAACAAAACTCGGAATTCATAAATAAAATCAAAGTCATACAAACTACAACAAGTAAATAACTTATCTCTAATTTCTCCCCAAGAACACTCCTCAAAGTTCCTCTGAATCTCTTCCTTTCTTTACAGCACACAAAATTCATCTTCAAAGTAGCAAGGAGGAAGAAATCTCTTACTTTCCCTCCACTCTTACAATCTCTTGAAGAATTCCTCACAATTGTTACACTCTAGTAACTATACTAATGGAACCTCTCTAACCTCCAGCACCTCTAGCACTTCTTAGACTCTTCTATTTTTGTCCAAAACGTTCTTTTAAAGTTGTAGATGAGCTTTCCCAAGAGTTGCCTAAGCATCCCTTCAAAATTTGGTCTTATCCAAAGCTTGAGTAGGCATAACCGTCGATCTCGCCATCAGCGGGGTTGATGGAGCCGTCAGCGGGCTTTTAAAAATTTTGTCCTGTAGTCTCGGGAAAATCTCTCCATCGGCGGTATCGAGGGCGTCGTCGGCGACCTAGTTTAAGTCTTCACATTTTGGTCCATTTCGCTCGGAATTCGCTCCTTCTTACATCTTTTAGCTCCAATAACCCTAATTCCTCATTCGTGCAACAAAACATCAAAAACACCTTTCTTTAAAGTGCGATATAATAAAAAATAGTATAAAATAGGTATGAAAATTTCAACATATTTTTCTTTGGTCAAAATCCTCTAAACTTAACTATTACTTGTCCTCAAGTAATTTTAGTACTATATAAAAGTTATGATCTATTGCAGTAAAGTTTTAATTCAGAAATACTATAAGTTTGATTTTAATAAATATCATAGTGAGATTTTCAGAAAAAATTCAAGTAATTGAATTAACTCTGTAGCCACAAGCTTATCTAGTCATCAATTTTAAGAGTTCTAGTCTTCTATTTATTTCAAGAATGACTATATGTTGCAATATTAAGTCACTTAGAATATTCAAGAGATAGGAACTTCATGAGAACTCTACTGGTAAAAGATCTAATTCCATAAATATAAGTTCAGGAATGTATTTAAGTTTTCCCTTTAGGTAGGTCCATAGAAGCCAGTTTTTTTATTAGGCATATCCTCAAGCTTCTCCTCACTTCCATAATTTTTCTTTATTTTCTCTTTTTCATTTGGATTGTTTTCAATCCTTTTTTTTTCTTTTCTTTTCACGGATTGTTTTCATTTCTTTCTTTTTCCTTTTTCAAGTGAGGATTACTATATTTGGATAGCTTTTAATGATTCTGAACTTCACTTTTCTTTCCCTAAATTTGAAACTCAAAGCATTTCTTTACCTTATAAATATTTCATAGTTTTTACATCATTGAGCCCCAATCTTTTCTTCTCAAATGAATTTTCAGATTCTTAATACTTCAAAATATAGTTTCCTTTACTTTAAATAGTTAA
>NEWO01000208.1:0-13774 GCA_003013225.1 Phalaenopsis aphrodite
CCAGGGACTCAATCCCTAGCCTCCTTGGACCCCAAAAAACGTGTCGAGCACCTCTGATTGAAGCCTCCCTTCTCAGAGCAAAGGGATAAAACTTCTCCTCCTCTCAAGCTCATTTTGTTTCCCCATTTACTTACTTAGAAGAGTCCATATGATCAAACTTGAAGTGATTTGGTTGAGTCTAGGCTTAGATCTTAGAGTTTTAGTGTGAATGCGCACGGGATCATTCTATCGGAGATGATGAGGGGGAGCCGTTTGATCAAGCGTGTATCAAATGGACGAGGGAGATCGAGCTAGACAGCGCTTCGGGACATAAACAGTGGGCTGAGCTAGCAAGCTACGTGGACAGCGGCGTCCAACCAGAGCGCGCCACGCATGCCTTCAGAGCCGTCGCAGGTTGAGGAGGCATGCACGATTTAAATAGATAAACATGGCCTTTTTCTTATTTATTTAAATACCCTTAACTTAGAAAATCTATAACTTTTTGTAGAAAAATCACAAAAGTAAAATAAAAAAACCTTCTTGCTCACTGAATAGAGGAGAACAATGTGGAATAAATTTCTCTACCATGTTATGCATATTTTATTTTTATTTAATTAAACACTATTTTGAATCATTTGATTCTCCATGCATATTGATATATCACTTTGGCTTGAAACTTTGACATGTTGCAACCTCTATCAAGGGAAATATTCTCTGATTTCTCCAAAGTCAGAGGAGGTCTCTATATAGAGATCCATATTTTTCAAGTTATTCCACATTATTTCTTTAAAATAACCATGAAAATTAGCATATTGATTAGAAAATCCTAAGAAAATTTAGGAAGGTCCACCATGACTAGAGAAACCTTTAGAAATAATTTCATGGGTCAAGTCATTTAAAATATCCTAAAATTTTACAAACACCAAATTAATAAAATAATTAATTTTGAAGAAAATAAACATTTAAATGACTTGATTTTTGATCTCCACTGTGGTTTATGATCCAGAGAACTCATCATAAAAATTTCAAAATAGTTTGAGTCCATTTGACAACCTAAATTGATTTTTAAAGATACATACCACTCATGGCATTTAAATAATTTTTAAAAATCAAAATATAACTCAAAAAATTATGAAACTTAGTTTTTTGAGTTCTCTGTGATCAAGGATATTCTATAAAAATAAAATGATATTTGAAATAAAAACTTGATTTTTAGCCTATTTTAAATATTTAAATAATTAAAAATTCATAAAAATCACAAAAATAATAAAACTCATGAAAATGTTCTAAATTACTTCTTAATCACTTAGGAACAATTAAAATATTTTTCCTGATTTTTTAAATAAAGATATTGATATTCAAAGCTTAAGAATAATTTTTAAAAGGTTAAAAATGAGTTTTCACTAAAATAATTCCAATAAATCAAGGAAAAATAAAAAAATATATATAAATTAGATTTTGAAGAATCACATTTTATCCTCTGATGTCTTAATTAACCCATGAATGAGGTAGAATAAAAATTTCAAACTCATTTGAATTGAATTTGACAAATTATGAAGTGTTACAGTCTTAGGGGCAAATGTGTAATTTTGGAAATTTAGCCTTAATTAACAATTAGGCTTAAGTCAAGGAGGGAAAATGGGTAACCTCTGATCTTAATCAATTTATTTGATGCTTGAAACATAAAGGGCTAAATGGTAGAAACCAATTTCACTTTCCTCGTTAAAAAGATAAGTTAATAAATTTCTAAATTATTAAAATTTGGAAGTTTATTAAAATTAAATGATCCTGGACTTAGGGGTATGAATTCTGAAGTCAATAATTAATCAATTTATTACCCTTATCTTGATTTTCAAATGAAATCCAAATTATGAATCATGACCACTTAAGGCTTAACCTTTTCAAAACTAATTAAGACACTCACCTTGGTCTTAAGGGCTTAGTGGTGACTTAAGCTATATTAAAAATTAAGTAAACAAGGATTAGAGAAATAAACATAATTATATCAAACATCTTTGAAACACCACTAAGCCCAATTAGGATTAAAAATTTGGCTAAGTTTTCAAATTACACTAACTTCTCCTTTAAGGGAATTCACTCACATAATTTTCAAATTAAATGATAAATGATAATCACCCTATTCTTAGGGATAATTGAGAAACCAAGTTTCACTGAGTAATAAGGTGTTTACAGGATGGACCATTAAGCAATATAATAAGTTTAAATGGACTTGAGGCTTTTCACCAGTTGGTGAGAGAGAGGCATGGACCTGCTTCCCCCTCCTAACTTGTTGGATACCTCAGAGGCCTATTAAACTTAATATTCTTCGCTCAATGAAATCATTCTTAATTAAACTTTTTTTAAGGACTCACCAAAATACGACATAGAGTTAGGAGAACCCCCAGGACTCTACTTTTTATGCTCTTCATAAATGCCCTCACATGCATTTTCAAGTTTCGAGTGGTGGAACGAGAAGACTCACCGGGTACGCTTTTACAAGTTACCACTGACCCGAACTCAAAAGAGGAACTGCAATAGAAGAGTTCAGAGGGCCATCAAAGCCCAGACTCCTGAAAACACACCCGTTGAGGGGGAGCCTCATTGAATTGAAGAGGTGTTACCAGAAATTTATCCACTCCTATGAGGAAGTAGATTCGATCCTCTGACAGATACTGATGGATATGAGAGTATCTGGAAGATTGTTGTCGCATTACCATCACTTCATGGACATAGTGATGAGGGAAAGAAGTTTACTCCTATCACCAGAGTTATGACAATATTCAGAAGGCTTACTACTAAAGAAGGATGTTCTGTTAGTTAATTACTTAAACGAGTGGGACATGCAATTTCCCCTCATATGAAAAATGAAATTTTGAAGGATGTTAAGTCCGCTAGAAAATCTCATAAGTCGACTATAAAGTCAGCTACCCGTGTTCCCGTCTGGCTCCGTTTGGGAAACTGAGTTGATACTGTTATAGTCACCACAGACCATACCACCACCAGGACCGTAGGTCGCAGATTGATTAAGTCAAGCCTAGGTCCGAGGAGCTTTCCCGTCATTCCTGCAATCATGAAAAGAAAGACAAGATGATTACCTGACATTGTAGCCGGTCTACACCACGGGGAGCATACCTTCCCTCAACATACCGATGTCTCTACTAAGACGTCGCATCCTGAGGCATCAACGTCAAAGAAGAAGAGGGTATGGGTACCCAAGGTCACTGCACCGATACAGTTCAGTGAGCCTACAAGACAGGAAGTAAAACCAGTGCCTGAAATATTTGACATCGTCGCGACAATAGCCAGCGAGATGGAGGAACAAGTAGAGGATGTCCATCATGGTCCTCCAGATCTTAAAGCAATCAAGGAATAAATAATTGAGAAAAAAGTTGTGAAACTCAGGATCGAGATTTCTGAGTTAGCTCGAGAGCATGGAATTTCTATCAATAGTGACAAGGAATATTTTGATTACGGTGATTACTTGGAGGAGGATTTCATGGATGTCCACGTGATTGAAACCAAAGCTACCAGATCTGCGTACGAGGCTCAAGCTCACACTAAAGAGAACGCCGTAGATGAGCTGCGTAGGGTTATCCTCCTAAGGGATGAGCAAGTCAGTCTACTGGAGAAAAGAATAGAAGAGATGAATGCAGCTATGACCGTCATGGCCACCATTCAGGGGGAATTACAAGCACCAAGGTTGGCTTCTCCAGAGATTAATCAGCCAAAAATCATACACATCACAGATGAAAGAAGGGAGGCTACTTCGACAGATAAAGATGAACAACCAAAGAAGGATTCTCCGTTAGGTGCCATGTCAGAAAAAGAGTTCAATCAAATGGTTGAACAAGTATGGGATGCCTTAGCCTAGTCCAAGGGCGGTGCATCAATTCTAAAGTGTAGACCTTACCCAGAGGAATTCGATGCCGTCCCTTTCCCAAAGGGTTTTGTGGCCCCAAACTTCAAGATATTTGATGGGACTGGAAAACCCAGACAGCACATAACACATTTCCGAGCCAGTTGTGGCAACACAAGGAATAATGAGGCTCTACTTTGCTAGCAGTTCGTCAGTAGCTTGTCAGGGATTGGTTTCGACTGGTACGCTGAGTTGCCCAACGGGTCAGTTAAAACATTTTCTGAGTTGGAACAGTTGTTTGTGAAAAAATTTATCAGGGCGCAACATCATGTGTCTATTGGAGACCTCATGATGGAGAAGCAGAAGCCTAGTGAAACCTTGGCAGGCTATATTTTAAGATGGAGAAACCTTAGCATGAAATGTGAACCTCAGCTATAGGAACATTAAGCGATTGAGATTCTACTCAAAAGCATTCATGGGCTAGTAGCTTTCATGATTAAGGGACTCTCCATCAAATCTTTTGAGAAGGTTATTAGTAAAGCCAGCAGTCTTCAAGAACAAATGAAGCACATGGAGTCGTATGAAAAGGCTAAGGTGACCAGAGCGTTTGAAAAGAAATCAGGAGTAGTCGTGACTCTCAACAAAGGAAAGCAGCCGATAAAGGTATATGCAGAAGAGCATTGCCAGTCTTTGTCACAGTACTCGCAGAAGTAGAGCAGCCAATCCAACAAACGACCTTCTCAAGAGGGATCACCTCAAACGACAGGGAAAAGAATATCCCTGTTAGAGCGACAAAAAGTTATTTTTTTCCTTCAAAGATGAAGCTGTACCTAAAATAGTCAAAAGCTTCATGAAGAAACCAGAATTCAAACTACTTGATCCAAAGAAACCCGAAGAGGTAGATAAGAAGAACGAACCGAATTATTGCCCGTACGACCGGTTGCTTGGGCACACTATAGACAAGTGTTTCATCTTTAAAGACTTGCTCGAGAAGAACCTCAAGGAAGAGAATATAACAATCCCAAAAGAATATTTGAGAGAACCTTAAAAAGGTTCATAAACATGATTTCAGCTGAGTCAATCTTCCCAATTGATCCATATGTCGGAATAGATGGATGGGGTACAACTTGGTATGAACTCAAGAGGGTCCTCAATCAAATATAGGATTCATTGAAACAAGCTTCTACGAACACTGGAGAAGAATGGAAGGAGGTCTGGAGCAGATCGTCTAGGAAGATACTGAACAAGATACAGTCTGCATCAAAACAAGCCTCCATTCAGAGTCTGTAGCATACCGAGCCCGGGATGAAGGTTTTGCCAGAAAATTCATCATCGTCAAGGACAAAGAGCAGGAAAAAGAAAAGCGTCACTACCAAGATTGATAGCACGGGGGTAGGATAGAGGCTTCCTCTACTAGATTGGTTGTCTCGGATTTGGGGAAGAAAATCCTCGAATCCTTGACTTTGTATGATTATCTTTTCGTCCCTACGGAGTCTTATGAATATAATGATTGTGATTTCGGATACATTTGGACTATTTCTGGTAATAACGTAACTGATTATGACCGATCTAGCTACGATCTCGATCCCCAAAATGATCCTCAAATTGTACACTAGTCCGTGAACTCGTTGTCAAGGCCAAAGAAGAACTCAATGATATCGCTTACGACAGCACCGATAACGAAGAGCCAACTCTTGAACATCATGGTACACCGCTCTTCATCAACTTAGATCTTTCTGACGAGAGGAAAAGACACCGGAAGATTCAACAATGATATCTTAAGAAGAAGAAGTGACAGAAGTTAACTTGAGAAGCAGAAAAGTGTTACCACTAAGAACAGCTCCAATAGACAAAGGAAAATAGATAATGACTCGAGAAGAGATACCCCCACCTCCGCCAGTGGAAGAACCACATAATCAAGATAAAATCGGAGGACCCTAAAAAGTAGACTACAACATGCTAGCTCATCTTAAGAAGTTGCCTGCCCGACTAAGCATCTATGATGCTCTGATCCTGTCAAAGGAGATGAGAGAATCTCTGGTTACAGTTTTGCTTGATCCAGAAATTTGCTTAGCTCAGTTTGCTAGCACATACTCAGATGAAGTTTTCTTATTGAGAGAATAGTCAGGGGTGACCTTTACAGATGAAGACTTGTTGCTCGGTACTGCCGACCACAACCGCCCGCTCTACATCTCCTTCAACATCGGCAGATTTGTGTTATCCAGAGTTTTAGTGGATCCTGCGGCATCTCTTAACTTGATGAGCCTACGGACATTGGCTATTTGGATATTAAAGCTCAAGAGCTTACAGCTGATAAAATGATGTTAAGTGGATTCAACCAAAAGGAAGAAAGAGCCCTTGGATCAATTACATTACTTATGAAGGTTGGAGAACTCGAAACAACCATTAAATTTCATATCATCGACGCCGAGACCTCTTTTAACGCTCTATTGGGTCAACCATGAATTCATGAGCACAATATGGTTCCATCATCTCTATACCAGTGCATCAAATACCACAAAGATTGTCAAGAAATTTGCATCAAGGGAGATCTACAACCATTTTCAGTGCACGAAGTTGGTATCCACAAAGATGCTACCTACTAAACGCCTGCAAAAAGAACTGTCTTCTCTTGTGAAGTTATCACAAACCAAGATGAAGATTCAGGACAATTACAAAAAGGAGGCCATACAACTCTGCTTCAATAACCTTCTACTACTCCCCCTACGACAAGTTGGTGGTGGTTCTTCTAGTTCACACACCCGAGGTCGAAGCCGGGGACGCGATCGAGGAATCGAGGAAAGATCAATTTACTTGTTGAATGGACTAGGCCAACATCAACATTGGTGATGAGGATAGTTCTGAAGATGAAATAATGATGACAAAGCAAAAGTAACCTCAGTACGAGATATCCCTAGAAGATATAGAGAGGAATGAATATGAAGCAATGTATGATCGGATAAACCACTATGTGGATACTATGACCCTCACTCCGATTCTCCCTCAAAAGGTCAAGAGTTTAGAGGTCAAGGAAGTCTATAGTGTTGGCTCAAAGCTGATCAAACTTTTCCATGCTTCTACCTCTATTGAGCATGAAAAACATGTAAATTTGGATGTTGATTCTTGGTTACTTCTCAACTTGTGTTCAAAAGTTAATTCAACAGAGACATATATCAAAACGAATATCAAAAGATAAATTTTAACTTTTTGAAAAAATTATAGAATGCTAAAAGTCGAACTCCCAATTCAAAAGAATGTCTCAGATTTCGTACAGTTGGACTAGTCAATGATTCTGACTTTTTCATGGTTGTTACTAGTGAGTCAAAAGAGGATTGTCTCGATATAGAGGATGAATCTACTAATCAACCAATAGAAGATGCTCTGCTAGAATTTGAGGAAGAAATTAAATCCATTGTCGATGAATTGAAAGAGATTAACCTCGGGACTGAAGAACGACCCCGGCCTACATTTATAAGTTCTCTACTTGATGACGAAGAATCTGTAGAACTGGTAAAACTATTAGCAGAATTCAAAGATTGCTTTGCATAGAGCTATGCTGAAATGCCAGGGCTGTCAGCAGAGGTTGCAGTCCATAAACTCGGGGTGGACAAGAATATAAGCCCAATAAAACAAGCTCCAAGAAGAATGCGCCTTAAAATAAAACAACAAGTCATCGCCGAGGTGAAAAAGTTGATAGACGCCAACATTGTTAATGAAGAGCAATACCCCATGTGGTTAGCCAATACTGTACCTGTTAAAAAGAAAAATGGGCAGATCCTCGTTTGCGTCGACTTCAAAGATTTGAACAAGGCATGTCCAAAAGATGAATTTCCACTACATATACCAGAAATGATGGTGGATATCGCTTTGACACATAAAATTTTCTCCTTCATGGACGGATCGTCGGGATACAACCAAATTAAGATGGTTCCTCAGGAAGCAGCACGTACAACTTTCAGAACACCGATTGAAATTTTCTGCTACACAGTGATGTCGTTCGGCCTAAAGAACGCCGGAGCAACATATAAGCGTGCAATGATGAAGATTTTTTACGACCTCAACCATAATCAAGTAGAATATTACGTGGATGATTTGGTCATCAAAAGTAAACATAAAATAGATCATTTGTACGTTTTGAGGATCGTGTTTGAACGGTTACGACGATATAATTTTAAAATGAATCCCTTAAAGTACGTCTTTAGCGTTATCTCTGGGAAATCTGTAGGATTTGTTGTCCGTCATCGGAGAATCGAGATCGATCCAGATAAGATTAAAGCTATCTTGGAAATGCCTCCCCCTAAAACCTTGAAACAACTATGTTCCTTCCAGGGGAAGTTGGCATATCTAAGACGCTTTATTTTTAATCTCTCAGGTAGGTGTCAGCCTTTCTCAGCTTTAATTAAAAAGGATGCCAAATTTATTTTGGAAGAGAAATGCCAGAGGGCCTTTGAGGGCGTTAAACAATATTTAATGACACCTCCTGTTTTGGCAGCCCCTATCCTAGGGAATCGTTGATACTTTATACCGTGGCTTTGGATGACTCTCTTGGAGCCCTCTTAGCCTAAGTCAATGATGAGGGCAAAGAAAATGCACTCTACTACTTGAGTCGTCATCTAATACTGACAGATATAAGGCATCCACCTATTTAGAAGCATTGTCTAGCATTAATTTTCGCCGTTTAAAAGCATGCACATTACATGCTCCTCATAAGATTACTCTGATTTTGAAAGTTAATCCATTGCAATATTTGATGACCCCACCAACTCTCAATGGACGTTTAGCAAGATGGTTAATGATCTTATTACAATTTAATATAACTTTTGTTCCCCTCCGTGCTATCAAGGGACAAATTTTGGCAGACTTTCTTGCTGCACACCCTCTGCCAGCTGGGTCCTCTCTCAACGACGGGTTACCAGATGAGCAAATACTACAAATGGAATTTTCTAGTGTGCAGCGCTGGGAAATGTACTTCGATGGTGCTTCGTCAGCCAGGAAAGACAAAGGATCAGGCACAGTTATACCAGGCAAGGCAAGGATTAGTTTGATCTTTATTACGCCAGATAAGGGCATGATGAGATTCTCATACCACCTGATAGAGTCGTGCACTAACAATGAAGCAGAATATGAAGCCTTAATCACCGGACTGGAATTGCCAACTTCAATGGATATAACAAACATTGCAATTTATGGTGACTCTCAACTTATCATTCAGCAAGTCGCCGAACAATACAAAATTTTGAAACCAAGACTAGCAGAGTTCCATCACTACACGATGAAGCTCATAGAGCAAATCCCTTACGTGACTTTCTACCGGATTCCTCGGGGAGATAATGCCCATGCCGATGCTCTAGCAAAACTTGCTAAGGTAATGACATGTCCGCCGGAGAATTCCATTGAAGTCACGGTGCAAGGAAGACGAGTCTTGTCTTAAAACGACTTTGAAACTCTATACAAACTTGGAAAAGAAGAAACAATGAATACAGTTGCAGACATCAACAAAGATTAGCGCAAGCCATTAATAGAAAATTTGCATACTGGGAAGCTTCCAGAGGACAAGTCTGAGACACACCACATCACAAGAAGGGCCATATCTTACGCCCTCGTGGGAAATATTCTCTACAGAAGATCGTTCGACTAAATGTGGCTACGGTGTTAGAGCAGAGCCGAGGCATAGAATATTATCAAAGAAGTACATGTCAGATTGTGTGGCGCTCACCAGTCAGGGCCGAAAATGAAAATAAAGATAAAAAGACTCGGATTTTATTTACCAGCAATGATGTCCGATTGCATGGATAAAGCCAGAAGATGTCACCAATGCCAAGTGCATGGGGTGGTCTTACACCAACCTCCGAATGTGCTGCACTCAATTGTTGCCTCGTGGCCATTCGAGTGTTGGGGCACAGACATAATAGGTCCGATAGACCCTCCATCTTCCAAAGGACACAAGTTTATACTTACCGCTACAGACTACTTCTCCAAATAGGCAGAGGCAGTACCGTTACGTGAGGTTACGACACAACACGTCCTTCAATTTTTCAAAGGCAAAATTGTCTACCGTTTTGGAGTATCGCGAAAAATAATCTTTTACAATGGGACAGCTTTCAAAAGCACAAAGATCAACAATTTTTTCAGAACACATGGAATAGATTGGAGATACTCTACAATTTACTATCCCAGAGCAAATGGTCTGGCTGAAGCTTTCAACAAGACACTGGTACAGATTTTGAAGAAAACACTGGAAGAAAATAAGAGGGATTGGCACAAGAAACTGTTAGAAGCCTTGTGGGCCTACTAGATGACTTTCAGGACTTCCACTCAGTGTACACCTTACACGCTTGTGTACGGGACCGAGGTCGTGCTACCCCTAGAAATCCAGACACCATCTCTCAGAGTCGTCGTTGTCAATCAACTCACAACGGAAGAAATCGCAAAACTCAGACTTAAAGAACTGGAGAGTCTCGGGGGAAAACGATTGGAAGCACAGCAACATTTGGAGCTCTACCAGGTAAAGATGGTGCAAGCTCATGACAAATTGATCCGCTTAAGGACATTCAAAATTGGTGACCTCGTACTTATGCTCAAAAGACCTATTCTTGCTCGCAACAAAATAGGTGGGAAATTTGAGCCAACTTAGGAGGGACTATTTGTCGTTAAGAAGGTCTATACAGGAGGAGCCTACTAGTTAGTGGACTTTCGGGGTGAAAGACCCATGTTACCGATAAATGGACGAAACTTGAAAACCTATTACGCAGTCTGATGTCGCCTGGCTCCGCTTGCCTCTGTTTGCTTTGAAACTTTGAAACTTTGATTGTTTTAGGGTTATCTATGTGGCCAAATGTCTATGATCGGGTCCAAATTTTGTAATTAACCTCAATATAATGAAAATTTTGAGAAATTTTTTGACTTCACACTTTCTCTTTTCAACTTTTGAATTTAAATAACATATTAAATCAAACGAAACTCACACATAAAATGTGTAATCCTCTTCACCAAAACAAACTAAAATTTACTTTAATGAAAACTTTGTTTTGTTCTTGTTATGCCAAGCTTCGACCCACTAACATTTTTTTCTGTCATCTGCAGAAAAATGTCAGGATAGAGGCTGATCTTTGCCTTCCAGGATGGCTGGAACCTCGCACTGAATGAAGAGATGGCACCGCAAGGAGGTGTCATAAATTTCAACATGGATTTCAACCAGGTTGATATGGACTACGAGGGTCCTCTAATAGATATAGTCAGCAGTAAAGAAAAGGAAGGACTGCCTTCACTATTGAGGGTGACCACTCAAGATAATGTGTCACACAAAGGTAAAAACATGATAGCAGAACAAGCTCTGAAGGAGGGGCCCAGCTGTCTGCACTCCATGGTGGCTACTCCAGCAAGAGACCTGATAGCCGCCATAGTGATCAACTACCAGACACTCCGCTCCGCAGGACGCAACGTAGAAATGCCAGTCAAAAGAAACAAGGAGCCTTTCTGCGACAGGAACGCAAACACCAGAGAGAAGTGAGCAGTTTTCTTACCCCCATTCCTGAGGGACATATGTGCAATCCAGATCTGAGAGAAACTTCTACCAGCTTGCCCACTACAGATGAAGAGTCAGGATTTGTGACAGAATCAGATATGCTCCCAGTTCCATATATCTTATGCAAAGGTTGCTTGACATGCAACGTTGTGGTACCAGCCGAGACATCAGTCACGGGCGCATTTGTAGAATGCCCGGACTGCAACGTTATGCATCTACAACATTTCAGTACATTAGAAGAATACACTTCAAGCACCAACGAGTCTCAGACTCCAGACTTCATGACAAATGAACCATATGTCTCACCGGGGACGGATCAGCGCGGACCATGGAGCCCAGGATCATACATCCCACTAGAGGCTGAATCTCATATTCCGAATCGACCAACACCAATTTGGGTTCCCGCCGAGTTCCGGGGGAAGGAACTCCCCAGACAGCTGCCAACTTTTTGTATGGTAGAATACTACAAGATAAGCAAAGTAAATAAAAGAGAATTCGAGTTCTATGGAGAAGTTCAGGGAAAGTTTGTCAACATATTTGAGGGCCTGAAGCTATATAACAGGGTTTTCTCTGAAATTGATGAAAGAAGCATTCTGGACTACATCTTCGATTTAAGAGATAGAGGTTGAGCGAGCCTTCTCAAGGAGAGAACATATTCCGAGCCGAAGAAATGGATGTGGGGAAAGGGAAGAATCCCCATCCAATGTGGCTGTTGCTACAATTTTACGAACGACAGACAGGGGAATCCACCTGGGATCCTCAGATACAACTAAGAGGATCCGTTACCACCGATGATAAAATGGATGATCAAGAGAATGGTCAAGTGGAATATTCTACACACTACTTGCATTCCTAACAGTTGCATCATCAACATTTATGAAGAAGGTGACTGCATTCCCCTACACATCGACCACCATGATTTTGTGAGGCCTTTCTGCACAGTCTCATTCATGAGTAAAAGCAATATTCTGTTTGGAAAAGAAATTGATATAGTCGGCTCTGGCGAATTCAGAGGAGCTGTGGAGATTCCTCTTCCAATTGGTTCAATACTTGTTCTCAAGGGCAACGGTGCAGACATTGCCAAGCACTGCATTCCAGGAGTACGACACCGTCGGGTGTCTGTAACCTTCCGCAGAATAGATGACAGTAAAATACCATATGGATTCCAACAGGACCCAGAATTGGAGGAGTTGTTTCCTTACGAGCTATGAGAAGGTTGTACCTCTAGGTACATGTGAAGGGAACTCTTACCCTGGAGCATGACTTAGAAGGTCTGCTCGATCAGGAGCTCAATATATTGGGCACAGATGGTTCACTTGCTTTCTTTTAAGAGCATGACATGTATCTAATGTATTCAGTCTATGATGTATTCATATCATGAAAAGATTCTCAATGTATTTCAGAATGGATTACGTGATGTACCTTTTAAAGCATTAGCCTTTGTCTGATTTATGGCATCCCTTTTTGGAGCAAATTAATGGAAATTTCTCTTAAATTGTGCCTTTTTGTCAGTTGCCTTTTTCTGCGATGGATGAAAGCCACGAACCATGCGATGGTTTAGAATTTCAATGAACAAAGAACGAAACAACAAATCTTCAACAAAAAAACAAAACACAAATGAAAGACAATCATAAATGAGTGAATAACAAAATAAATTTCTTTTAAATCAACCTATTAAAATTAAAACTTTAAAAATAAATTTTGAAAAATTAAATTGTGATAAAAACAACAAGAAAATAAATAAACCTGTTGAGTGGATGCTTCCGTTTTCGGAATTTTCTACTCTTTCTGCACACAGTACAACCATCGTTATCTACACTAACTCTCTGCACATCCCTACAAGAATTTCACATTCTGCACAAAAACTCACAAAGCTTTGCAAATCTCCTTCAACAAGATCGACCTTTCTCACATGATACATTTCTATAAATTCAATGCTACTAACCTTCTTTTGAGAATTGACATACATTTTTCTGAATTAGTCTTACACTCCTGATTAATTACATTTGAGGTCAGTCCTTACATTCCGACAATTTCTTTTGAGAATTGACCTACATTTCAATTCTCATTTCCGAATCAGGCCTACATTTTAATTCATTACAATCGAGGTCGGTCCTTACGTTCCGACACTTTCTTTTAAGAATTGACCAACATTTCAATTCTCATTTCTGAATCAGTCCTACATTTCTGATTCATTACATTCGAGGTCGGTTCTTACATTTTGACACTTTCGTTTGAGAATTGACCCACATTTCAATTCTCATTTTCGAATCAGTCCTGCCTTTCTGATTCATTACATTAGAGCTTACATTCCAATGTTTTCTTTTGAGAATTGACCTACATTTCAATTCTCATTTATGAATCAGTATTACACTCCTGATTCATTACATTCAAGGTTGGTCCTTACATTCCGA
>NEWO01000208.1:13934-29386 GCA_003013225.1 Phalaenopsis aphrodite
CTACATTTCTGATTCATTACATTCAAGGTCGGTCCTTACATTCCGACACTTTCTTTTGAGAATTGACCTACATTTCAATTCTCATTTCCAAATCAATCTTACATTTCTGATTCATTACATTCGAGGTCGGTCCTTACACTCTGACTCTCTCTTTCTCTCTATTTTAATTGATATTTGAATTTCAATTCCCACCTTGGGGTCAACACTTACATTCTGACTCCCATCCTTTGGAAATCTTTGAAATTTCATAACTCAAAATCCACTCTCCGATCCCCAGCGAGAGTCTCTACTCCTTGATTCCAACCAGATGATCAACAGCTAAATCCCTGGCAGAAACAAATCACACACACAACTCTACGCATACTTCTGGGTCTATTGACTTAGGTTTTTGTATTGGTTTTTGCTGATCTCGTTGGTCAACGCAAATACGCGCGGTGTGCTTGCCCAGCACACCCCACCTATTGGGGGTCTATTTGTTGACCTCATTTTTGGTTGAGGTTTAGTTTTTCCTCTTTAGTAGCCTAAGGTCTAGCAATAGGATTTTCATATTGCCTATACTTAGAAAACCAGACATGGAACCCTCACCATTAGAAATTCTAAACTCTTTTTTACTCAACTTGAAGTTCCACATGTTGGTCCTAAGCTCTAGCACTTAGTAGGTGGGGTCACTATGGGGGAAACTCAAGACCTTAGGATTTACCCTGGGTGTTGGTCTGGAGCTAATACACTCACTACACTCATCTACACTCCCTACACTCATCAACACTCATCTACACTCATCTACACCCACAATCACTCACAACCCTGAAATCAAATTTCTAGCCTAGATCCCTTGATCTTTTGGGATACTCATGTAGATGGTCCCCTAAACCTACTAGCCCTAGGGCTATGGTTTGCCTAAGACCACCATGGCTTGTTGGTGATGATTGGCACCTTAAATCTACCAAAATACCCATCTTGGCCTTTTACCCTAAAACACCCCCAAATTACCAAAATACCCCTCTTGGACCCAAAATTCCAAAAATTCCAAAACTTCCCAGAAAACCCCAATAAATCCCAAATATTCCCAATTTTATTTCTCTCAACTACCACATGACCCAATTTTGCCAATTTGACCATCTATAACCAAAATCCTCAAATTGCCCTTTAAAGATCCAAATTTGCCCAAATCAAACTGAAATGTCCATCAATTTGATCTCAATTTACCCTAATTCCAATCCTAAACTCAAATTAATTTTTGATATGAACAAAATAAACCAAATCCAAGCTCAATCAGTCCATGATTTGAGATCAATTTTGAGTTAGATTAAAGCCCCAATTTTGACCATACGACCTTATCTCACCAAATTGAACCCATAGCCTAGTCAATTGGCCCCAATTAATGTTGAAAAATCTTGATAACATTTCTATACATAAAAATCAACCATCAATTTACCTTGTTGAAGCTTCAAATCCTTTTGATTTTGGCCTAAATCCAAAATTTCCAAATTTAGCCCCAAATTGGCTAAGTCCCTAAATTTCACCCAATTGATTGCCTTAGCCTCCAAATTGGCATCCAATTCATGTTGAAAACTCTTTATGAGGTCCCTAGTGACCATTTAAAATAATCAATTTGGACTTAGCCCAAGGCTAACCCAAGCTAGACCCAAGCCTTGCCCAACATGACCAAATTGATTAAAGTTCAAAATTCTCTCAAATTGACCCTTCAATTGAACTCAAAACCACTTCAATTCTTCACCAAAGTTGTTCATTATGATCATATACACCAAATGCAATAATTATTTAGGCCAATTGACATGGAGAACCTAGCACAAACCCAAGTTTTGGTCATTTGCACCCACTTCGACTCATGCACTAAATGTGACCTAACCACCTTAAAGCCACCAAATTAACTCCACCACAGTCATTAGTTGGACTTAGTGACTAGCCCAAACACCATGAAACCACCTAAATCAAGCCATG
Source organism: Phalaenopsis aphrodite (assembly GCA_003013225.1). Lineage (NCBI taxonomy): Eukaryota > Viridiplantae > Streptophyta > Magnoliopsida > Asparagales > Orchidaceae > Phalaenopsis > Phalaenopsis aphrodite. Next base: position 15,897 of record NEWO01000208.1, read on the forward strand.
GACCAAAGGTCCCCCAAATTAAGGGATCTTATTTCCAAAAATGCACATGCTTAAGATATCTTTGCCAAATGAAAGCACATTTGCATTAAATTGTTGTGATGGATTCCTCTGGGTTCCCTAGCTCCTAGCCACCTCCCCCTGGCCGGCCGGCCAGCCTAGTGGCTGGAAAAACCAAAAACCAAGAGCCACTCCCAGGGTACCTCACCCAAATTAAACCTAGAAGCCAGCTTATTCAAATAAAATTGTAGAGCTCATCTGCCCTCCACCTAAGCACCACAATGCACCCAAACTTATGCCTTGAGAGCCACCCCATGGCCATTTTTATAAAAACTCACCTCCCACGGCCATGGGAGGTGTGGTGAAATTTTCTTAGAGAGGCCTCTCCAAACTTCACACAGAGCTTCCCTAAGATCCCCTCAGTGCATTCGAACAATTTTCCCTCACCAATTCACACTGTCAGATCTCAATTTTGAGCTTGAAACCTTGCTACAAACTCGGAAAAAAGCCAATACACCTCCATACTCCACCAAACTTCAATTGATTGTGCCCACATCTTCACAACAGCAAGAGAAGACAATGCCCCATCAAATAACCCTCTGAAATAGCCTCCACCATAGCTCTAGACCAACACTTGAAATCAAGCTTTGTCAAATTCCTACCTAGGCCTTACACCAAGACCAGGGACTCAATCCCTAGCCTCCTTGGACCGCAACGAAGGTGTCGAGCACTTCTTATTTAAGCCTCCCTTCTCAGAGAAAAGGTATAAAACTTCTCCTCCTCCCGAGCTCATTTTGATTCCCCATTTACTTAGGCTTGATTTCATTGTAAATTATCAATATGTATGTGTTCGTCTCACTTAGACGAGTCCATAGGATCAAACCCAAAGTGATTTGGTTGAGTCTAGGCTGAGATCTTTAGGTAGTGTGGACGGGCACGGGATCATTCTATCGGGGACAATGAAGGGGAGCCATTTGATCAAGCGTGTATCAAATGGATGGGGGAGATCGAGTCGGATAGCGCTTCAGGACATAAACAGCGGACCGAGTCAGCAAGCTATGTGGACGACGGCGTCCAACCAGAGCGCGCCACGCATGACTTCGGAGCCATCATACATTGAGGTGGCACGCGCGGTTTAAATAGATAAATATGGCTTTTTTTATATTTATTTAAATACCCTTAACTTAGAAAATTCATAACTTTGTGTAAAAATATCACAAAAATAAAATAAAAATACCTTCTTGCTTAGTGAATAGAGGAAAACAACGTGGAATAAATTTCATGACCATTTTATGCATATTTTATTTTTAATTAATTAAACACTATTTTGAATCATTTGATTCTCCATGCATATTGATATATCACTTTGGCTTGAAACTTTGACATGTTGCAGCCTCTGTCAGGGGAAACATTCTCTGATTTTTCCAAAGTCAGAGGAGTTTCTTATACAGAGATCCTTATTTTTCAAGTTATTCCACATTAATTCCTTAAAATAATCATGGAAATTAGCATAATGATTAGAAAATCTTAAGAAAATTTTGAAAGGTCCACCATGACTAGAGAAACCTTTGAAAATAATTTCATGGGTCAAGTCATTTAAAATATGCTTAAATTTTACAAACACCAAATTACTAAAATAATTAATTTTGGGAAATATAAGACTTTTAAATGAATTGATTTTTGATCTCCACAGTTGTTTATGATCCAAAGAACTCATCATAAAATTTCAAAATATTTTTAGTTCATTTGACAACATAAATTGATTTTTAAAGATAAATACCACTCTTGGCATTTAAATGATTTTTAAAAATTAAAATGTAACCCAAAAAAATATGAAACTTGGTTTTTTAAGTTCTGTGTGATCAAGGATATTTTATAAAAAAATGATATTGAAAATAAAAACTTGATTTTTGGCCTATTTTAAATATTTAAATAATTCAAAATTCATAAAAATCACAAAAATATTAAAACTCATGGAAATGTTCTAAATTGCTTCCTAATCACTTAAGAACATATAAAATAATTTTCCTGGTTTTCTAAATAAAGATATTGAATTTCAAAGCTTAAGAATAATTTTTAAAAGGCTAAAAATGAGTTTTCACTAAAATAATACCAATAAATTGAGGAAAAATAAAAAAAAATATAAAATTTGCTCCTCTCAGTTCTCTAATCTTAGGGAGATTTTTCAAAAATACAAAACTTAATTTTCACCACCCAAAATATTTTATTTTTATTAAATAACCTAGAACTTAAAAATAATTCTAATAAATCACAAAGAATTCCAAAAATTATGAAATTTTGTCCAAAGGTTTTTCTAGTCTAGGTCTACCTCCAAAAAAAATTTCAAGAGATTAGACTTTTCCTTGGTCAATTTAGGAATTTTCTTTGAAAAATTCTATTTTTGAATGAAAATAAATATATAAATTAAATTAAATTTTGAAGAATCACTTTTTCAATTAACCCATGAATGAGGTAGGGTAATTGAAAAAGTGTTATTTGAATTGAATTTGACAAATTATGAATGAGGTAGGATAAAAATTAACCCATGAATGAGGTAGGATAAAAATTTCAAAGTCATGAATGAGGTAGGATAAAAATTTCAAAGTCATTCGAATTGAATTTGACAAATTATGAAGTGTTAGAGCCTTAGGGGCAAATGTGTAATTTTGGAAATTTAGCCTTAATTAACTTTTAGGCTTAAGTCAAGGAGGGAAAATGGGTAACCTCTGATCTTAATCAATTTATTTGATGCTTAAAATGAAAGAGGATAATTGGTAGAAACCAATTTCACTTTCCTCATTAAAAAGATAATTTAATAAATTTCTAAATTATTAAAATTTGGAAGTTTATTAAAATTAAATGATTCTGGACTTAGGGGTATGAATTTTGAAGTCAATAATTAATCTAATTAATACCTCTATCTTGATTTTCAAATGAAATCCTAATCATGAATCATGACCACTTAAAGCTTAACCTTTTCAAAATTAATTAACTCACCTAGGTCTTAAGGGCTTAGTGGTGACATAGGCTAAATTAAAAATTGCTTAAACAAGGATTAGAGAGATAAACATAATTATATCAAACATCCTTGAAACACCACTAAGCCCAATTAGGATTAAAAATTTGGCTAAGTGTTCAAATTACACTAACTTCCCCTTTAAGGGAATTCACTCACATAATTTTCAAATTAAATGATAAATGATAATCACCCTATTCTTAGGGATAATTGAGACATCAAGGTTCACTGAGTAATAAGGGTGTTTACAGGACGGACCATTAAGAAATATAATAAGTTTAAATGGACTTGAGGCTTTTCACCAATTTGAGAAAGGGAGGCATGGACCTGCTTCCCCCTCCTAACTTTTTGGATACCTCAGAGGCCTATTAAACTTAATATTCTTCACTCAATGAAATCATCCTTAATTAAACTTTTTTTAAGGACACACCAAAATACTACATAGAGTTAGGAAAACCCCCAGGACTCTACTCTTTCTGCTCTTCATAAACGCCCTCACATGCATTTTCAAGTTTCAGGTGGTGGAAAGAGAAGACTCGCTTTCTGCTGCCTTTTCCTTACACGTTTTGTGCTTGCATTTAGCTACATAAATTTGCTTGCTAACCATAACCATAACCTAAAACCAAAACTAAAAATCAACAACGATAAAATTCACCACCACAACATTCGAAATATAAAACAACTCAAAATTTAATCATAAACATCACATAAAACTACAACTTCAACTAAATTAAGACGTCTCTATCGGATGATCGGGAATTCCTCGGAGGAGGTAACCTACGGTTACTAACTAGGCTTCGCACGGTTTAAATAAAATTATGGAACTCATTAATTTGGGTTTAGTAACTTCATTTGGACTAAGTAAATCCAATATAAAATAGTGATGCTAAATCGAGGGAACCGTAGGATTCTAACCTGTGTCGCTCTAACCAACTTTAATATGAACTCATAAAATTTAAAGAACTTCAACCATAGGGCCACCTGATTCGATATTATAACAAGACACATTAGATAACTCAAACTTGTCCCAGCAAGGAGCTTGGAGCTAGCATGGTGGGCAGCATGGCCATCTTCAACAGCAAAACCTATCTTCCCCAACTAAACCAATCTTCCTTCCTTAGACTTAAACAAAAAAGCCATAGGACTTCGAGGTTGCTTGCTTATGCAACGTAAATCCTCACCTTATCTTTAATCCTTTGCATAGCCCTGTTATATAATATAAGCTCTAACTCGTCTTAGGATTCTGAGGTTGTCGTTTGTCACGACCTAAATCCTCACATCTTCCAGGCTTTTTGCGTGATTGTTTCACATGAATGTAAGTCCTAACAAATAAAATTGGCAGGATGAAACACCTAAATATTTCTCCCCAAAACTGAAGCCAAACATTAGGATAGCTTGGGAAGTCACCAGGGTTCTCCTCTGGATCCATGACATCCCCTAGTTCTTCCTCCTTTGGATTCTACAATAAAATATTCCAAATTTGAACCAATCCCCTTTCACACCTCTACGTCCAATTTCTTTGAAGAGTCTTACCCTTTGAAATTCTTTGAAGATAATATTTCTCAATTTCTATCGAGAGTCTTCTTAGGTGGCTTTGGTCATTTAAGATGTAATTATCTATAGGGCTTGCCATATAGGAAGCATGTTCGAACCTAGCTTAATATAACCCTATTTAATCCTTTATATTAAATAGGGGAACTTGTTGGCAAATACAAAGGTTTCGCAGACCAAACAGACGCCATACTTTCCTTAGTTTATTTGATCGAGCCTCATCCTCAAGTCTTGTGTTTGTCCTTCGGGATAGATACATGATTTGAGGTACAGTGCTCTTTTATTTGTAAACTATAAAAAATATGGGGTCAGTTTGATTTCATACTTCAACGTCCTTCCGAAGCGGGCGACGAGATTTCAATTCCGGTAACCGACAGCTTCTTACGGGCAACTCCCCTCCAACCTCGAAATAATGCCGACAGGCTTGAACTTTGGTTTTGAATGATAAGTAGGATTGACCAAATCCTAGTCTTTAGGTCTGAGCCTAAACCTTAACCAAAATTGGGTTTAGGCATCTCCTCAAAACTATTGGGTCTAACCCATAAATAATTAAAATCAAAACCCCATATTTTGATGTTAATCTAGATGAACTCACATAACACTTAAGTCCAATGTACATAGACTTAAGTTAAAACCTGAATCCAATTCTAAATGGGTTCAAATCAAACAATAAAATTTAATTCAATCCAAGTGAACCCAAACTTAACTATAACCCTCATAAGGTACAATCCTTTATTAAAAAAAATTAACCTTCTTAAACCTTAATTACATAGGGTTTAAAACAAGTTAAACCCTAATTAGGTTTAATCCCCTAATAGACCTAAATAATATCCATAAACCTTAATTACATTAGGTTTAAGACAAATTAAACCTTAATTGGGGTTAATCCCGTTTTAGACCTAATTAATCTCTTTAAACCTTAATTATATTAATTTTAAGATAAATTAAACCCTAGTTAGGTCTAATCCTCTATTAGATCTAACTAACCTCCTTAAACCTTAATTACATTAGGTTTAAGCCAAACATAAACCCTAATAAGGTCTAACCCTAATTAGATCTAATTAAACCTATTAAGCCTTACTTACATTAAGCTGAATAAAACAAAAACTCTAATTAGTTCTAACTCTAATTAGACCTAATTAAACATGTGAAGCCTTACTTACTGTCGGTCTCCAAATTCGAAATTGTCGGTCGCCAGAATGGATATCCCGATGCCCGTTGTAAAATATGTTTAATTTAATTTATATACTTAATCAGGAAAAAGTAGTATTTTACATTTTAAAAATATAAGACCAAACCAATCTCATATTCTTAATATTTTAAATAAATGAGCCTAACACCGCAAGCAATGCTTCTATCCGGATGGGTGGACATACTACTTACTGATGAGGCTCAATTAAATAAACTAAAGAATTATTAACATCCTTTTAAGTCTGCGAAAAGCCATTTTTTGGCTGACCGACAAGTTCCCTTATAAACACGAGAAATTAAATAGGTTTTATATTAAGCTTGGTTCTTAAAGTTTTCTGTAAGGGTGAGCCTCTAGAGTTAATTACATCTTAGATAATCAAAGTCACCTAACAAAACTCTCGATAAAAATTAAGGATATTGTCTTTAAGAATTTCAAGGGGTAGGACTTTTCAAAAGATGATACCGAAGGAGTGTCAAAGGAGAAAAGCTCAAATTTACAACATTTACTATGGAAACGAAAGGAAGAGAAACTAGGGGATGTCATGGATCTTGAGGAGAACTCCTGTGAAACTTATGATGATTTAGGCTGTGACAAATGAAAACCTCGGAATCTTAAAACGAGTTAGGGCTTATATTATACTACAGAGCTTTACAAAGGCATAAAGATGAGTTGAGGATTTACGCACTAGACGGAATACCCTAAAATCTTATGGTTTGTTATGTAATTCTAAAGTGAGATGTGTTGTTGCAGAACCTCATGTTGTCGTATATTGTTCTTGTAGAAGGCTACCCACAAAGTTATCTTCAAGCTCCTCGGTGAGGTGGCTGTCCTAAAGTCTAAGGTTAGAAGGGTTAAATGATAATTTGAAGTGCAATTATGGGTGGTGGTTAGAGTTGATTAGAGCGACACTCGTCAAGGTCCCATGGCTCCTTCATTCCGGTATCACTACCTTCTTTTGAAGTTAGCTTAAATGAGTTGTGAAACCCATTTAAATAGGGGATATCTTGTTAGTAATATTGGGTTACCTCCTCTAAGGGACTCCCGTAAATTCATACGGACGTTTTATGTTTAATGAAATATCAAAGGATTTATGGTTACCTTCGAAACAAATTGTTTTAGTTTTTGAAAATGTTGATTAATTTTCGAAAATGGTTTTGATTTTTTTCGCAAGTAAAGTAAGGTGCTAAATAAGCAGTTATAATATTTTGCAACAAAACTAGATTGTAGAAAGTAAAATGACAGAAAATAAATAACACTGTAAAACCATACCTCTCATCTTCTCGGCATTCCTGCTAAAATGTTAGGTTTTGGAACTTGTACATAATTTTACAAGAAATTTGAATAAATCACAAGAGTAAATGAAAGTGTAACTAACAAACCCTCAAGCCATGACTTAGTGAGTCCCGAAAGCTCTTAGCGGTTGATTTCTTAGAACAAAATATAGTAAATTCAATTTTTCCTTCAAAATGTCCAAGGGATTCCAAAGTGTTTGGGAAATGACCAAGAACAACTTTAAAGATCTCTTGAAAAGTTTTGAGTTCATTTTGAACTTGTTATATTGTTCCATGAATTATCCCAAGGTCAAATTAAAAATCACTCCATTACTCAGTGGACCTTGACATTTTAATTATCCGAAGGATGGAGCACTCAATTAATTAGTTGATATTTCGCATAAGAGTTATGTAGGTGGATGCCTCTAAGGCAAGTTTAAGTCATTAAAGATTTTGTACCCATCAATAAAGTTGGGCTTGTAGTGTTTAGAGGAGTCGATCATCAATCCAATTACCTTTTCTAAATCTTTATCAAATAAGTATTGATATCAAGCCTAAATCCATACCAAGCTCTTAACAATCTTAATGGGAGAATTTGCAATGATTAAGATTTTAAAGTTATGTGGTAAGTAATCTTATGAAAGATCATATTATTCTTAATTGTAAGCTTAAAATAAGTTAATTATCTTCTTCCTAGTTTAATCCCATCACTTCAAAATCATTTAATTTTGGTTAACTTCCAAATCCTCATAATTTAGAAAATTACAATTTTACTCTTATCATGGGAATGTCACAAATTGGTTTCTATCTTTTAACCCATTATATCTCAATCATCCAAAAGTACTCATTAAGATTAGAATTACCCATTTTTCCCTTTGGTTAATCCTAAATTTTGATTAAGGCACTAAAATCTAAAATTACCATTTTGTCCTCGGGGTTCTCCACCTCATTACTCATTCAACATAATTCAAATGACTTTGAAATTTTTAGAATATCCAATCCATGGGTTAGTTAAAACGTTAGAGGAGAAAATGTGGGTTTTCAAATTTTAATTTAATTTAAATAATTATTTTAGCTTAGAAAAAAGGATTTTTAATATTAATTTATTTAATCAATCAAAAAAAATTTTTTGTTAATGGAAAACCATTAGAAGTTCACCTAGGTCACAGAAACACTTAAGCAAACTTCCATGATTTTTCAAATTAAATTTTAATTATTATAATTATTTAATTTAATGTTTTTTAAATAGAAAATGTGTTTTAATAACAAGAATTATTTTTGTATTTTTATTAAATTCCTCTAAGTATAGAGAACAAAAGGAAACAAATTTGATATTTTTATGATTTTTAATTCATTTATTAAAATTATTTTAATGAGAAATAAAGGAAAATACATTTTTAGGTCTCAAAAATTTATTTTTACCATAGAAAAATTGGGACAAATATTATAATGAGTCCCAAGTGATCACAAAACAATTAGGCACATTTTGAACCATTTTTGGATTTTTAAAATTTTAATCTAAAATATAATTAAAAAATGATATATTTTCTGAAAATTTATTTTTATTTTTCTTAAGTGCCCTAATCACAAGGAGCTTTGAAAAACACTTTTCATAATTTTTCTAAGTGTATTTATTTAAAATAATTATTTTTGTATGAAAATATAATTTTCCTCATAAAATCAACTTTAGCGCCTAAACTTAATCAAATAATTTTCAAATTTTTATATTGAGTCAACATGATTTTTCTTCACAATGTGAAATTAATTTTATTAATTTTTAATTATTATTTAATTTAAATATTTTAATATAAGATATATACATTTAATTAACTATAGAAATGTATAAAATTATTTAAACCATGATGATATTTTCCTAAGTTCCTCTAAACATCGAGAACTTATTAAATATTATCCATTAATTTTCTAAGTGATACTTTAATTTAATTAATTAATTTAAGCCAAAAATGGCCATCCAATCTTGAAAATTAGGGTTAGAAACATAGAGATGATCTCTGACCGTGGAAAAGTCAGAGAACATCTCCTCTTTAATGAGGAACAAACAGTATCTCAAGCCATGGTGAGCAATATTTAATCAAAATAAATTTAACATAACTTAAACCATTTAATTAATTAAAAATCAGAGAGTCAATAAATAATTTTTATTTTTGGTCCACATTATTCTCCTCTGTTAACTGATAAAAATGGTAATTTAATTTAATTTTTATGATTTTGCTTTCCAAAGTTATGGTTTTTTAAAGTTCTAGAATTAATTTAATTCAAATATCATGACTTTTCTACTTATCCAGCTCATCTTACGGTGGCTCCGAAAAGCCATGCGGCACACTCCCATTTGACGCCACAATCCACCTTAGCGCCACGTGTCCCGCGATTTGTGTACCGTATCTTTGTCCGTCTCCATCACGACCATCCATTGAATAAACGTGGAAACGAATGTCATCCGTTCAACGTCCCTAATCTCCCTACCCCGAAAGCTGTTCAATTTCAAACTTTAAGATCTATCTTGATACTGAATCAAAACACATGGAATTTATACCTACACCTTCATCTACTCAAGACAAACACATCCATATGGTTTATATGGTATGAAATACAGTCTATACACATGTGGAATCAAATTAAGCTTGGTTTGAGGAGAGAGTTCAATACCTTTATGTGAGAGGAGAGGCCTCAATCAGATGGTTGGAGAAGCTTTAAAGAAGTCTAAGGAATCTTCAAGTGAGATCTTGTGTTGTGGAGAAATGTCTAGATATGATTTTGATCAAAGCCGTTTTCAGATGTTGGTCTAGGGCTATGCTAGGGGCTCTTTGTGATTAGGCTTTTGTGAGGGATCTTCTTCGTTTGGTAAGGAGATGGTGATGAGCAATTCAATTTGAAGTTTAGTACACTTTGGAGCTATGACAAAAGGTGTAATGGTTTTAAGAAAAATTTCAGTGGTAAAATTGTTTCTAAGTGGTGGTCGTGGGTAGCTGAGAGCAGGGGAATTGCACGTAGGGAGGTCTGGAGAAGCTCTGGAGAGATTTTGGCAAATTTTCCCCTAAGTTGCAAGCATTCTCTCCTTTGGCAATGGTGGAGCTCAAGGCTTGGCAATGGGTGCAAGGGCTTGCTGAGGTGGAGAGAAGAAAAGCTCTAATGGCCAATAAAATTTAGCCAACTCAGAGAAGTACAATTTTGGGTTTTGGCCACTTGGCGCTCTCTTAGGCTGGAATTTTTCGGTGACTGAGGTGGTGGCTGGTCAGGGTTAAGTCACTTCTGGGCTCACTGAGGCCAGGCTATGGCTAATGATGGTTAAATCCTAATGACAAGTGATGATAGCCAAGATATTTTAGATTGGGTAAAAAAAGGGATGTGATTCCTTAAATCAAGAGACCATTGGTCCATAGCTCATGTGAAGTGGTCTAGATGGGTCTAGCCTAGTCATTAGAGTCCAAATGGTGGTTGTAGTAGCTTTGGTTTGATCAATTTGCTTTGGTTTGGTCAACTTTTGAGCTTGGGTTCAATTTTGGGCATTTTAGCTTAAAGTTAGGCTAAGCTAATCATAAAATTGAGCTCAATTAATTGATCAAAATGGTGTGGATGATTGTCCTGAAGAATTTAGAAAAGTTTTAGAGTGATTTTTAATTGATTTGGAAGTTCAATTTGAAGGATTTCTGCTCGAGTTCAATTTTGGGGATGTTGGGTTAGTTTTAGGTTTTAGTTCAGCTAGTGTTTGTCTATGGACCAATTGATGGTTTCAATTTGTCCTAAGGATTGTTACAAATAGTTTTTGATATGAGTTGGATGGAAATTTTAATGTTATGGGGTTCAATTTGGTGGAATTTGGAGCAAATTTGGGGGTTTTGATTTGAGTTGAATTTGGGTGAGGCTTGAGTTCAAATTAAAGTTAATTGGTGACTCAATATGGTTCAAGGGAATGCCATAAATGGTGTTGAACATTAATTTGGGTGAATTTTTTTGGTCATGTGGTTCAATTTGATGGACATGTGTTATGTGGTCAAAATTGGGCCTTTTTTATTGTATTGAAATTGGATTCAAATCTAGGCAAATTGTGCTTGTATTTGGTTTTAATCAAACTTATACATGATTGCTTTTAGTTTAAAATTTAAATTGGGGAATATTGGGATCAAATTAGTTGATATTTGGGGTGAATTAGGGCAATTATGCCTTCAAAAGGCAATTGGGGGTTGTTGACCTCACCTTTGGTTGAGGTCTAAGAACTTCTTTAGTAGCCTAGGTTTAGCCATAGGACTTTCCTATTGACTAGTTTTAGAAAATTAGAAAAGGCACCCCCATAATTAAAAATTAAAAAAAAACTCTCCTATTTACTCAACTTGAAATTCCACATATTGATCTTAACCTCTAGCATTTAGTAGGTAAAGATCATTATAAAAGAATTCAAGAAGAATCCCTATAGAATTACTTGCTTTAGGGTCGACCCTAGGTGTTCACTTGGAACTAGGGTACACCATATCTTCACAATACATTAATTCATGGTTCATTTAGAATGGATATTTATCCAATTCTATTTGAAAAGCCTAACTTGGTCTTTTGCCCCCAGGCACCNAAATTGATTTTCGGGTCATTTGAATTGATTTTGAAAAATTTGGGACAATTTGGGTCAATAATGTTATTTTTGTAATTTTGGCAAAATGAGGGGCATTTTGGTAATTTTTCAAATTTTAGGGTATTTTGGACAATTTGGGCGGTTTCAAATGGTTTGAGATGATTTTAGGATAATGTTGGGTATTTTGGTTAATTTAGAGAATTTTGGTCAATTTTGGGGTTATAAGGGTAATTTAGTAATTTGGGTAGATTTAGGGGCAAAAGGCTAAGTTGGGTATTTTGGTAAAATTGAGGTGTCAACCTACCTACTTGAGGCATGGACCAATAGAATTCCCTACTTTGGGTCCTCCATGGACTGGTCTTAGCTAAACCATAGCATAGGGTTAGTGGCCTAGGGGACCATCTACATGAGTCTCCCATAGGGTTAAGGGATCAAAGTTAAGCATGTTTGGGTTCAAGGTTGTGAATGGAAGTGTAATTTGCAAGTGTGTGTTTGAGACTAACCAAGGCCACACCACCTAGGGTTATCACTAAAGTCAAGCAGTCCTATGGGGACTCCCATTGAGCTCCATCAAATTGACCCCACCTACTAAGTGTTAGTGATTAGGATCAATATGTGGAACTTCAAGTTGAGCAAAGAAAAGTTTATAGTTTCTAATGGTGAGGGTTCCTTTTATAGTCCTCTAGGAATAGTGAACAAGAAAATCTTATGGGTAGACCCTAGGCTACTATGGAGGAAGGACTAGACCTCAACCAAAACTGAGGTCAACAAATGGACCCCCCAATAGGTGTGGGGTATGGGCCAGCACACCGCACTTATTTTCATTGAACAAAAGATCAATAAATCCAACACGACTATCTGAGTCAACACCCTCAGAATAAAACATAAAGAATATAAAGCATTTGCTAAGGAGTAAACAGGGACTCCCGCTAAGGAAAAGGAAGGGGACTCCGGAAAAAACCATCAGGAAAACAAAAGATCAATTTTAATTTTAAGTTTGTGAAATATGTGAACATATTAGATTGAGATGAAATGCACAAGGGGCTCACATTTAACTCAAGAGGTAATGAAAGTATGGAGAAGTGAGAATAGGATGCCTTACTTCATTAAGGTGGCTTTATACCTATCTCGAAGATGAGAATAGGATGCCTTACTCAATTTAAGGTGGTCCCGCATCCACCTCAAAAGATGAGAATATGATGCCTTACTCCATTTAAGGTGGCCCCGCATCCACTTCAAAAGATGAGAATAGGATGCCTTACACCATTAAAATTGGTCTCATACCTAACTTGAAGATTTGGGCAGAGAAATGGATGCCTTACTCCAATTAAGGTGGCCTCACACCATTCCCGAGAGATGAGAATAGGATGCCTTACTCCATCTAAGGTGGTCTCATACCTATCTTGTGGATTTGGGTAAAGAATTGGATGCCTTAATCCATCTAAGGTGGCCTCACACTGATCTCAAAAATGAGAATATGATGTCTTACAACATTTAAGGTGGTCTGATACCTAGCTCAAAGATTTGGTTAGAGAATCAGATGCCTTACTCCATTTAAGGTGGTCTTACACCGATCTCAAAAGATGAGAATAAGATGCCTTACTCCATTTAAAGTGGTCTCTTACCTACCTCAAGGATTTGGGTAGAGAATCAGATTCCTTACACCTTTTAAGGTGGCCTCACACCAATCTTGAAAGATGAGAATAGGATGCCTTACTCTATTTAAGCTGGTCTCATACCTAACTCAAAGATTTGGGTAGAGAATCAGATGCCTTACTCCACCTAAGGTGGCCTTATACCAATCTTGAAGACTTGGTTTGAGAATCGGATGCCTTGCTCCATTTAAGGTGGCCTCACACCGATCTCAAAAGACGAGAATAG
>NEWO01000208.1:30016-151370 GCA_003013225.1 Phalaenopsis aphrodite
TCATACCTATCTTGAAGATTTAGGTAGAGAATCAGATGGCTTACTCCATTTAAGGTGGTCTCATACCGATCTCAAAAGATGAGAATAGGATGTCTTACTCCATTTAAGGTGGTCTCATACCTATCTCAAAGATTTGTGTAGAGAATTTGATTCCTTACTCCATTTAAGGTTGCCTAACACCATTCTCAAAAGATGAGAATAGGATGTATTACTCTAGTTAAGGTGGTCTAATACTTATCTTGAAGATTCGTTTGAAAGATTGTGATAGGAGAGGCTGCAAAAGCAATGCGACATTACATGTAACATCATTAATCCTCTAAAATACCGTGGGAATCAGAATTTAGGTACTGATCCTCAGTGCTGAGATTGCTGAGCTTTTATGAACATGTAAAGATTTTGTGAGGAGTATGACACTCCGTGGAGGTTGTGATAAATTCATGCAGATAAAGACATTCATGCTGCAAAGGCAGAGGGTGTGGAATTTTGAACTCAAGAGGAACAAACTCATTAAAATTTATCATTTTTTCTGTTGTCTTTATCACATTTAATCATCAAGGTATACTTTTCAAAATTTAATTTTTGTTGGTTGATTTATTTTCAAAAATTTTATTACATTTAATCATGAAGGTATACTTAAAATTTAATGTGGTCTTACACCTATCTCAAAGATTTGGGTAGAGAATCAGAAGCCTTACTCCATTTTAGGTGGTCTTGTACCTATCTCAAAGATTTGGGTAGAGAATCAGATGACATAGTACATTAAAGGTGACCTCACACTAATCTCAAAAGATGAGAATAGGATGCCTTACTCCATTTAATGTGGTCTCATACCTATCTTAAATATTTAGGTAGAGAATCAAATGCCTTATTCCATTTAAGGTGGCCTAACACTGATATCGAAAGATGAGAATAGGATGTCTTACTCCATTTAAGGTGGTATCATACCTATCTTGAAGATTTGGGTAGATAATCGAATGCCTTACTCCATTTAAGGTGGTCTCATGCCGATCTCAAAAGGTGAGAATATGATGGCTTACTTCATTTAAGGTGGCTCATACCTATCTCAAGGATTTGTGTAGAGAATTAAATTCCTTGCTCTATTTAAGGTGGCCTCACACCGATCTCAAAAGATGAGAAAAGGATGGCTTACTCCATTTAAGGTGGTTTAATACTTATCTTGAAGATTCATTTAGAAGATTGCGATAGGAAGGGCTCCTAAAGTAATGCGATATTAGATGTCACATCCTTAATCCTCTAAAATATCGTGGGAATCAAAATTTAGGTACTAACCCTAAGTGCTAAGATTGCTGAGATTTTATGAACATGTAGAGATTTTGTGAGGAGTATGACACTCCGTGGAGGTTGTGATAAATTCATGCAGAGAAAGACATTCGTGCCGCGAAGGCGGAGAGTGTAGAATTTTGAACTCGTGAGGGAAAAACTCATTATAATTTATCATTTTTCTTGTTGTCTCTATCACATTTAATCATCAAGGTATACTTTTCAAAAATTGATTTTTGTTGGTTGATTTATTTTCAAAAACTTTATTTAAATTTTATTCTCAGACTTTTATTTTATTGTTCTTTGTTCATTATAATTTGGAACCAACGTATGGTTCTGCTGCTCTTTATCAATTGGACAAGAAGGACAATTTAACAAATATATTAAAATCTGAAAGAAATTTCATTAAACTGCTTCAAATATGTGTTACAAGCCGGACGCGTGTTGAAGATGTCAAAAGATAACATGTTGAATATATTCTAAATATCAAATGCTGAGTACATATCAAATACTGAATACATCTAAGACATTTAATATAATATTTTCTATATCCTGATGCAATACAAAATGTGACAAAAACTATCTTTCTGTGTGGCAAGCTCCTGATCAAGCTGACTTTCTAAGCTACGCTGCAGGACAAAAATTCCTTTCGCGTGCACCTAGAGATACAACCATCTCATAGCTCATACGGGCATAACCCTTACAATTCTATGTCGAGATGAAATCTGTGTGGTTTTTTGCTATCATCCATTCTTTTCAATGTCACATAAACTCTGTAGTGTCGTACTTCTAGGATGCAGTGCTTCGGTAGATCTACTCCGTTTTTTTTCAGAACTCAAACTATACCCACTGACAGCGGAATCTCAACATATCCTTTGAATTTTCCAGGGCCAACAATATCAATTTCTTTTCCAAATAGATTGTTACTCCGGCTCATGAAGGACACCGTGCAGATGGGCCTTAGTAAATAATGGTGATCAATATGCAAAGTAATACAATCTCCTTAATCATAAATGTTGATTATGCATCTATTTGAGATGCAGTCTATCGTTAGTATGCTCCACTTGACCATTCTTTTGATCTCGGAAGGAAGAGGATTCACCTCATCATATCATAGGATACCCGGGGGGGGGGAGTTCCTTAGCCTATCCCTTACAAAGTTGTAGCAACACCACATTGAATTGTAATTTTTCCCTTACCCCTCATCCATTTCTAAGGCTCTGAGTAGTTTTTTTTTTCATTAACAAAATAGCTTGACCTCTACCTCTCAAGTCGAATATGCAGTCGAGAATCCTCCTCTCATCATTTTCAGAGAAAACTCTTATATGTAGTTCCACACCTTCCATGATGTTGAAATAATTTCCTTGAATTTCTTCATAAAATTAAAACTCTCTTTCTTGGACTCTGCTCATTCTTTATAATTCTACCATAAGAATCCTTTTCGGTCATCGTGGCCACTCCCACATTTCAATACCCGTGGGAAAACATGTTTGGCTCAGCTCCGTATACAACGAGATGTATGACTCAATATTCGAGTGCACGACCTCCTAGCACTCTATGTCAGCAGTTGTGTACTCTTTAAAGATACCGTAATGCTCCAGATGGATGACATTACATCTTGGGCACTTCAAAATTGCCCCAGCTATTGATTCTTGTCTTGGAATTTCAATGCTGCAAATCGAGCAACCATTGCAAAGCTCATCATGAATTTCTGGCAGTGTCTGCTCTGTGAAAAACTCTGACTCATCTTTTGTGATGGGTGGACTGGTAGAATTTTCGCTCATGCCTGGATCATAAATTTCCCCTTCAGGAAATGGGAAAAGTGTCACTTCTGCTTCTTTCAAATGTCTTTTCTCCTGACTTAAGAAAGCTTTATACTTGCGGCGGTTAGCATTTCAATGTTGCGCCCTTATAAGAAGTGCATCTAGCACCCTTTCTTCATCGGCACTGATTAAATTTTGTGTCAGTGCAGTGATCATGGACTGTAAGTGGCTGGTTCTTTCCAATAGATGTTGTTGTGTCGCTGCTTTCTTCCACTTCAACGAGCAGTATTCTTTGGTACCAATTCTTAGTAGTGATGGCAATCCTTCTGTCTCCCAGTGGCTGACTATGCTCATCAGGGGATCCTCGTAGTCTATGTTGACCTGACCGAAGTCCGAGTCAAATTCTATGAATCCACCCTGGGTTGCCCTTTCCTCATTCAGCGCTAGATTAAAGCCGTCTCTAAAAGCAAAAAAAATCAGCTTTTGCCCCAACATCTTTCCACATAAGAAAGAAAAACATCAGTGCGCTAAAGTTCGACACGCACAAGAACAATAACAAATTAGTTATTAAATAAATTTTAAATTTAGATAAGTGCAAGTTTTTTGTTTATTTATTTTAATTTAGCGAAATTTCAGAAATTAAAAACAAAGAAAATTAAAGTATATAAATTTAAATTTTCACTTTATTAAGGTTAATTTTATTATAAAACATTGGACCAAGTCATAGACGTTGGCCAAATAAACAACCCTTGAACAAGCTACAATTTCAACAGATTCATTTCAAGTAATGTCATGTCATGTAGTATACCTTCAAATATCAACCATTAACTGACGACATAGGTCCTTTGCCTCAAAAACACACTAGCTAGTAAGATCCTCCTGAATAAACATTCTTTATGAAAAATGGTCCCTCCAAACTTGGTTTGAATTTTTCACCTATCTTGCAGTGTGCAAGAATAGGTCTATGAGAACAAGTATGATGTCACAAACTTTAAACACCACGTGCAGACTAATTTGTCTTGAGCCCTGCAACATGCTTGCTTGGTAAAGTTCTAAATTTTGTTGTGATTCGAGTCATTTTCCCTCGAGACTTTCTAATTCTTCAATTCTGAGTTTTGAACTTTCTTCTGTTGTAATCTGATTGGCGACGGCGAATCTGAGAGAAAGTATATGTACTTCTAAGGCAGCACAACCTCAGACCCATATACAAGTGGGTAGGGTGTACATTGAGTGGGAGTTTATTGTCTAGTAGGCCCACAAAGCTTCTAACAGTTTATCATGCCATCCTTTTTTTGTTCTCATCTAAAGTCTTCTTCAAAATTTGCATGCGTGTCTTATTAAAGGCCTTGACCAGTCCGTTTGCCCTGGGATAGTAAATTGTAGAGTATGTCTAGTCTATCCCATGTCGTTTGACAAAGTTGTTAATCTTTGTGCTCTTGAAGGTTGTTCCATTTTTGGAAATTATTCTGTGTGGTACACTGAAGCGGTAGACAATCTGAATTTTGAAGAGTTGGAGAACATGCTAAGCTATAACCTCCCGTAACGGCATTGCTTCTACCCATATTGAGAAGTTATTGGTAGCTGCAAGAATAAATCTTTCTCCCTTAGATGATGGAGAGTCTATTAGAGCGATTTTGTCTGTGCCACAATACTTGAATCGCCATGAGGCAACGGACAGATGTAGCACATTCGGAGGTTGGTGTAAGACCATCCCATGCACTTGACAAAGGTGACACCTTCTAGCAATATCCATACAATCGAATATCATTGTTGACCAATAATATCCTAGTATTTTAATCTTCATTTTCATCTTTGGCCTTAACTGGTGAGCTCTACACAATCCGGCGTGTAGTTCTTTGACGATATTTTGTGCTTTGACTCTGCTTAAAAATCTCTGCCACATCTGATTTAACAATCTTCTATAGAGGACATCACCCAATAAAGCATATGAGATAGATCTTCTTGTGACGTAATATTCTTTAGACTTGTCTTCTAACAGCTTTTTTGTTCGCAAATATTCTATCAATGACGTAGCCAATCTTCGTTAATGTCAGCAACTATAATCATCGTTACTTATTCTTTTTCGAGCTTTTATAGATTATCAAGTTTGATCTAAGACAAAACCTGTGTCCTTGTTCTATAATTTTGATAGAATCCTCGGTGGACATGATAGTTCCTTAACAACTTTTGCTAAATTCTCGGCATGGGCATTATCACCCCGAGGAATCTGATGTAGGGTAACAATAGGGATCTGTTCTAACAACTTCATTGTGTACCAATGGTATTATGCTAACCCTGGCTTCAAAATCTTATACTGACTAGTAACTTATTGGATGAGGAGTTGTGAGGGTTGACCTTACTATTTGTGAAGGTTCTAGCATGACACTTATAGACCAAACATATCTTGAGTAACTTTGACTCAAGATCCTCAGACATCTTTAAAAGACTTGAAAATGATCATTATGATCATTAAGGCAAAAGGTCTACCAATATTGACCTCTTTGGGCATATCAGGGTCATTAAAATCCTAAAAACTGAATTAATTCTCAAAATAATCTTTTTGGATATCAACAATGACAACATTTTGAAATGATCAGAGCAGTGGTGAAAAATACTAATCTGGTCAAACCTTGACATAATGGTCATTACATTGACCATTATGTCAACACTGACACTCAGTTGATCCAATTCGTCCACTTTAACCCACATGGTCAAATTTGGTTAAACTAGTGAATTTTGGTGGAATTGCTCAACTATGGTCAGTTTTGGACCAACAGATCAATTTAAACCCTAAATTTGTCGAATTGGATCATTTGATCATTTCAAAACACCAAAATGGTAAAACTTGATCATTTGGTTAACTATAGACACTATTGACCAACTATTGGTCAAAATGACTAAATTGAACCCCATGGTCATCACATTGACCATTTAATCATTCATAGACCCAAGTGACCACCATATAGTCAAGACAGCACCATATGGTCAATTTGACCATTCTAGCCAACTTTTGTCAACTTGGGTCAACCTTGGTCAAACACAAGTCATAACACCAACCTAAGACCCTCAGGACTAAACTAACCATGACATGGTCAAGTGAGTCATCCTGGTCAGCCCTTGACCTAATTGGTGAAATTTGGTCAAAATGGTCAATCCATGACTTAATGACCACATTAACCATACCGGTCAACCCATAACTTGGTGGTCAAATTTGGTCAACATGACAAAACCAAGACAAACTACTAAGACCAATGGACCCCATGACTAACCCAACCATGACAATGTTAGGTAAGCCACATTAGTCAACCTTGGCCAACTCTGGTCAACATTGGTCAACTTTGGTCGAAATATTGAATTTTGAACCAAATTGATAAGATTAGTCAAATGGTCAACACCAAAAATCATACTGACCAATTTATGGGTTAATATTATAAATTCCAACATTTTTAATTAATTACATAATTACTTAAAATGGAATTATAAGCAAATAACCCTAAAATATATTTAAACCATGACATCATATATGACATATAAAACCCATAATTGATTTTTAAAATTAAATCTAATTTAAGAGAAGTCACCAATGGGTCACCCATGACCCATTAGACTCATCATGACTTAAATAATACCTTGATCAACCCATTAATCATGAACTTTAACCAAGGTTAAGATAAATTATGACACCATCATGGAATAGAAGAAAGAGAGAGCTTATGTGGCATGTTCTCTTAAACTCATCAAATGACATGTAGGCTTATGTGAGGGAGTTTGATCTAAGAGCTTAATCCAAGAGACGAATAAGGCATTACAATCAATGACATCAAGATCAAGCTCATGAAGGAAAATCATGGAAATGAGGTTTATGTGTCAACTTTCCCTCAACCTAAAGCATGAATCACTTGCTCCCATGAAATGAGTTGGCCGTCCAATCCAAGTGACATCTCAAACACCTCGTGGATTATCCAATAGGAGAGAAATATCACTTAAACCACATTTTTACCATGATTAAAGAGCATCATGACTAAACCATGTAAGAGATGAAATGGAGCTTATGTGTCATGTTCTCTTGAAGTCCATTAAATGAGCTTGTGAGCTTACATGGGGAGGCAAATCCAACATAACTTAGAGATGCCAATAACCTCATGGACCATCAATGAGGGGAATCCAAACCTTGAGTTAAACCTTCACCTTAATTGGAACTAACAAGGGTTGACCTTGGGAGGGTAAATTAAGCTTATCCATGAGCCGAAATTCTATCCACAACTATTATGACATTGAGTAGCAACTCCCCCAAGTGAACCCAAGCCAGCATAAACTCACCAATGGTCTACTCATTGCTATAAATAGAGTTTAACCCGTATGCTTCCAGTGAATGATAGGCAAGCCTACAACCCTTATGCTCTAAACCACCTAAGATAAAAACTCCTCCCCATCCTTTATTGAGTTGATCCCATGTAGAATTGAGCTATGAAACCCACTCACCACTCCCATTTTTATGCCCTAAAAATAGGACTATTTTTGGGTTTGAAGTAAAACCCCCTAAAACTTCAAACTAACTCTTCAAAATCCATCCTTGACGTCAGAGAGGAAGATTCCAATTGAAATTGGCCATTCCCATAGCCTCTAACTTATAATTAAGTGAAACTGAAATCACCTTTTCATTGACTTCCTATATAGACCTAATTTTAATTTAAATTGAATAAAGGGCGAGCTTGCTGACCTCCAGGAGAAGCTTTAGAACCATTCATATTTAAGCTTCATAGATTGTGGCCATGGTAAGGACTAAAACCTTAATTTCAGCTTGATTTTCACCCTTGGTGAAGAAAACTTTTTCAAATTCCTAACATCACCGTATAGATGGGCTCGCTTGTTTACGATGAAGCTTTAAGAACAAATCTCAATCGATTTCATCGAGAATTGAGTGAGATATTGTCCCTAAATGACAGACAATTTGTGGGAAAGGGACAGATGAAGAAGATGCTTAGATGTCGTTCATTTCTTCATCCGGACAGTGGTTTCATCCATACGAAACAGATGAAAACGCGGACCATGTATGTGTTTGTGTGTACCTCCCTAACGAATAGGATCCTGCCGCATGCGTGTTCGTCAGATCCTCGGATCTAGTCAGCTGCCAAGTAAAATTTCCTATAAGTAGGGAATTGAAAAATACAAAAAATGTCCAAAACTTCAAAAATTCACAACTTTTTACAGAGAAATCATATAAATTAAAAAAAAAATACCCATGAACTCAGGATAATGAGTAGGATATTTTGGACATAAAATTAGAATTTAATTAATTTTATTTAATTTTTATTTATTTAACAACTCCATGGATCATTTAAATTATTAAAAAATCTTTATAATATTAAAAATCCTGAAATTTTTATGGAGTCATCTTTAAGTCCTCAGGAATCATAAATAATTTTCTTAAGGCTAGAAACACTCCCTATGACTCAATTTCTAAATTTCTCATATTTATGTAATTATCTTTAAAATAAGAATAATAATTAAAGAAAATGGAAATTAAAATTCAAAAATAGTTAGAAAGCTTAGACTAACATTTTTTACCTTTAAAATGAGAAATTTTTAACCATTTACAAATTTAATGAAGACATATCATCTCTAGGGTTAAAATTGTAAAAAATGAAAAATTATATATTTGCCTTAGACATCTCTAGGATTGGACACTAGCCTTCATGACATTCAAGGTTGAGTAAACCCTAATCTTTAGACCCAAATGACATTGGATCTTATCATTTCCTCATGACCATTGAGACTAACCCCATAGACTAAATATGAAAAAGCATTCAACCTAGAATTAATCTGACATTAAGATTTCATCTTGGTTAAACTAAAATCCTAATTAGGTTTAATTCATCATTAGACCTAATTAAACCCTAGTTAAACCAAGACTACATTAGGTTTAACTTAACAAATCTTCGGTAGGCTTAAACCACATTTTGACCTAATTAAACTCTAGTTAAACCATAATTACATTTTGTTTAACTCAATAAATCCTAATTAATTCTAAACCACATTTAGACCTAATTAAACCCTAGTTAAATGTTAACTCATTAGGTTTAACTTAACAAATCGTAATTAATTTTAAACCACATTTAGAACTAATTAAACCATAAAAACCTTAACTACATTAGGTTTAACTCAACAAAACCTTAATTAAGTCGAAACAACAAGTGGACTTAATTAAATCTTAGTTAAACCTTAACTACAATAGGTTTAACTCAAAAAACGCTAATTGGGGCTAAACCACATTTAGATGTAATTAAACTCTGTTAGACCTTAGCTGTAATAGGTTCATCACCATAAACCTTAATTAGGTGTAAACCACATTTAGAACTAATTAAGCCCAAGTTAAACCTTAACTACATTAGGTTTAACATCATAAACCCTAATTAGGTCTAAACAACATGTTGGCCTAACTAAACTTTGTTAGACCTTAATTGCATTAGGTTTAACACCGTAAAGTGTAATCCTTATCAAACCTAATTACTTAAATTAAGCCTTACCTACGTTAGGCTTAATCAAATTTAAACCTCAATTAGGTCTCACCCTAATTAGGCCTAATTAACTACATTAAACCTTATTTACATTAAGCTTAATCAACAAAACCATAATTAAGTCTAAACGAAAAGTAGAATTCATTAAACCTTAGTTAAAACTTAACTACATTAGGTTTAACTCAAAAAACCCTAATTGAGTCTAAACCACATTTAGATGTAATTAAACTCTGTTAGACCTTAACTACAATAGGTTTAGCACCATAAACCCTAATAAGGTCTAAACCACATTTAGACCTAATTAAACCCTAGTTAAACCTTAACTACATTAGGTTTGACATCATAAACCCTAACTAAGTCTAAAACATATTTAGGCCTAACTAAACTCTATTAGACCTTAATTACACTAGGTTTAACATCATAAAGTCTAATCCTATTTAAAATTAATTAATTAAATTAAGCCTTAGTTACATCAGGCTTAATAAAATTTAAACCTCAATTAGGCCTACTTAACTACATTATGCCTCACTTATATTAGGCTTAATCAAACTTAAACCTCAACAGGTCTAACCTTAATTAAACAAAATTATTTACATTAAGACTTACTTGCATTAGGCTTGATCAACTTAAACATCAATTATATCTAACCCTAGTTAGATCTAATTAACATCATTAAGCCTTAATTACATTAGGATTAATCAAATAAATGTTAATTAGGTCTAACCTTAATTTGATCTAAAGAAATAAATTAAGCATTATTTACATTAGGCTTAATTAACCCCAAACTCTAATTAAGTCTAACCCTTAGTTATTCTTAATTAATCAACAAAAATTACCTAAATTAGGTTTAATTAACCTTAAATCATAATTAGAATTAACCCTAACTAAGTCTAATTAATCAATTAAACTTTACCTAAGTTAGATTTAATTAATCCTAAAACCTAACTAGGCTTAACCCCAATTAAGTCTAATTAATCAATTAAACCTTTCCTAAATTAGGTTTAATTAACCATAAACTTTAATTAGACTTAGTAGTAACTAAGTTTAATTAATTAAACCTTACATAAATTAGATTTAATTAACCTTAAAACATAATTAGACTTAACTCTAATTTAGTCCAATTAATCAATCAAACCTTACTTAAATTAAGTTTAATTAATCATAACCATAATTAGGTGTAACCCCTAATTAGACATAATTAAAATAAATAAATCGTACTCACATTAGGTTTAATTAACCATAAACCATAATTAGGCCTAATCCTTAGTTAGACCTAATTAATCTAATTAAACCTTACATTAAGTTTAATTAACCATAAACCATAATTAGGCCTAACCCTTAGTTAGACCTATTTAATCTAACTAAACCTTACATTAGGTTTAATTAACATAAAATCATAATTAAGTGTAACCCCTAATTTGACCTAATTAATCTAGTTAAACCTTACATACACAAGGTTTAATTAACCATAAATCATAATTAGGTCTAACCCATAATTAAACCTAATTAATCAAATTAAACCTTAATTAAATCAGGCTTAATTAATGTAAACCATTATTAGGTCCAACCCCTATTAGACCAAATTAATCAAGTTAAACCATAATTACATTAGGTTTAATAAAACCATTAAACCACAATTAAGTCTAACCCAATTAGACAAAGTTAATCCTTATGCTTATTTACATTAAGCATAAACATCTTTTAAACCATAGTTAAGTCTAGCCCATCTTATACATAATTAACCGTTAAGCCGTACTTACATTAGGCTTAACAACCTTTAAAACCTATTTAAGTTCAACTTAATTAGACTTAATTAACCCTTAAGCCATACTTACATTAGGCTTAAACAACCTTTAAACCATAATTTTAACTAACACTGTTAGACTTAATTTACCCTAAAGCCTTACTTACATTAGGCTTAAATAATCTTTAAACCATAATTAAGCCTTGTCCAATTAGACCTAATAAACCCTTAAGTCTTAATTCATTAGACTTACACAAACTTTAAACCCTAATTAAGTCAAACTCAATTAGACTTAATTAACCCTTAATCCATACTTACAATAGTCTTAACAACCTTTAAACCATAATTTGCTCTAACAAAATTAGACTTAGTTAATCCTTAGGCTTTATTTACATTAGGCTTAAACAAGGTTTAAACCATAGTTAAAACTAACCTTAATTAGACTTAATTAATCCTTAAGCCTTAACTACATTAAGCTTAAGTACCCTTTAAACCCTAATTAGACCAAACCCCAATTAGGTCTAATCCAACCTTATGTGCAACACATATTCAACCAAAATCAAACCTAGAACTTATGTTCACCCAAATTGAACCCAAGTTAACTTAAATGTTAGGTTAAACCCAAATTGAACTTACCTCAACTTCAAACTTAGGTTCAACCCAACTTTAACCAAGTTAACCAATTCTTAGGTTCAAATATACTGAACCTAAATCAAACCATTATCTCAGGTTCAACTCAAATTGAACCTAAGCCAAGATCAACTTTAGGTTCAACCTAACTTGAACCTAACTTAACTTTAAACTTAGGTTCAACCCAACTTGAACCCAAGTTAACTGAACCCCAGGTTCAAAACCAACTTGAACCTAACTCAACTCAAACACTTAGGTTCAATCCAGCTTTAACCTAAGTTAACTCAAACTTGATTCCACCTAAACCCTTAGGTTTAAACCAACTTGAACCTAATTCAACCACAGATCCCAATTATATTCGATCTAAAACATCTTAACTCTTACCTACATTGGACTTAAACCATTTCAAATGCTTAAGTTCTACCAACTTTGAACCTAAATTCCTTGAGTCCTAATTAGATTGGACTTAAACCATTTCAATTATTAAATTCTACTGACATTGAACCAAATTTCCTTAAGACCTAAATACATTGGACTTAAACCATTTTAATCTTTAGGTTCTACCAATATTGAACCAAAAACATCTTATGTCCTACTTACATTGGACTTAAACCATATTAAATCTTTATGTTCTACCTACATTGAACCTAAATCAATTTAATTCTTCCCTACATTGGACTTAAACCATTTTCAATCACTAGGTTCTACCTACATTGAACCTAAATCACCTTAAGTCCTAAATATATTAGACTTAAACCATTTTAATTCTTAGGTTCTACCTACGTTGAACCTAAAACACCATAAATTCTACTTACATTGGACTCAAAACTCTATGTTATACCTACATTGAACCTAAATTACCTTAAGTCCTGCTAACATTGGACTTAAACTATTTCAAACCATAGGTTCTACCTATATTGAACCTAAACCATCTTATTGAACCTAAATTATTTTTTAAACCTACTGACACTGGACTTAAACCATTTCAATTATTAGGTTCTACCAATATTTAACATAATTTACCTAAAGTCCTACTCACATTGGACTTAAACTATTGTAAACCTTAGGTTCTACCTATATTGAACCTAATTCATCTTAAGTTCTAATGAAATTGGACTTAAACCATTTTCAATGCTTAGGTTCTACCAAGATTGACTTAAAACATTTTAAGTCCTACCCACATTGTATTTAAATTATTTCAAACTTTAGGTTCTACCTACATTGAACCTAAATTATCTTCATAACTTAAGTTTCTCCAACATTAAACCTAAATCTTACGTTTGAATTACACTCTTTCAGGTCTAATCAACATATGACCTAAAACAAATGGCATCACAAAATCCAACTAACCGATATAATGGACATAAATTTCTTCTTAAAAGACATTAAAAATTAAACTCAAACTTCTATGTTAAGATTTACGAGGATTTCTTAGATGACACAATCTGTGGTTGCTGACAAGAATCTTTTGGTCCTAATTTAAACATCTTTCAGACTAAGTAAAATCAGATTATTTTACGGCCTCGGGACGATGAAGCCATAGACATCTTGATTGGGTTGTTTAAAATTTATTCTACCAAATAAATGACAAACTAAAACTGTAAAATCTAAAGACATGATTTTATGCTAATCTTGTTCTTTTTTGCAGGTTTATTAGAGACATGAAACAAAATTTCACTTTAGATTTCGTTTGCATGTTATAGGGTGTGCTAACTTTGTTTTGCAGGATGGTATTCAGATGTGAAATTTCAAGACAACAAAACCAGAATGAAAACTAAATGACAAGAAAAAACAAAACAAACAAACAAAAAATGACATGACATGACAAAAACATTAACTAAAAAAAACAAAATGACATGACATGAAAACAACAAAAATAAAACAAAACAATATCAAAAAGACATGGTACGACATAAACAAAAAAAACGACATAACATGACAAAAACAAAAATGAAACAAAGACAAAATGACATGAGACATAATAAAACTTAACAAAAACAAACAAAACAAAAACAAAACGGCATGACATGAAATAAACAAATTAAAATGACATGAGATAACAAAAGAAAACAAAATCTTTAGGGTATAATCAGATTCTTAGAAATGTATCACCCTAGGAATAAAACATTTCATATTTCTTTCTTTGACTTTGACATTTTATAAGAGAAAGAATGTTGATGAGAATCAGGAGTTTCCTTAAACGATTTTAATTGTCTAAGAGGTAATTAACTATAGGAGTTTGCTCTTATAGGAAAATTAAGAACTCAGAATAGGTGATACACCTTAAATCTCTGGTTATTTATTTTTCATGTGGTTTTCATTGTATAAGAAAGTGTATCTCTAAAATGTTCACCCCAATGAAAAATACTTCCATCATTTCTTGTCTCATGTTCTCTATTTTTTGCCCATTTACTTCAATCTCCTAGTTTCTTAAAATCTTGAAATCCTTGACATGATTCAAGAGAATAAGTTAACTAGAGATTAGGGAAAGAAAAATAGATAAATAGAGTGGAGACTCCTTTCAACCAAAAGACACATCCGACAAAGAGAGAATTGGCGGTGATCGAGATTGTTGAGTTCCGGGTTCCATCAAGAGAGTGTTGACTCTGCTTCGGAGGTTTTCTCACCTCATCTCTTGTTAAATCATTCGTTCTTCATAAAAAGATATTTTATCTTTTGACAGATAGAATTATCTTTCCCACATTTTAACTTTATGACATTAAGAATTAAAATGATATGAAATTCTCAGATATTCTATTTTTTGATAGATAAAATTATCTTTCCCAAATTTTAACTCTACGACATTAAGAGTTAAAATGATATGACATTCTTAGATATTCTATCTTTTGATAGATAGAATTATATTTCCCAAATNAAAATGATATGACATTCTTAGATATTCTATCTTTTGATAGATAGAATTATATTTCCCAAATTTTAACTCTACGACATTAAGAGTTAAAATGATATAACATTCTTAGATATTCTATCTTTTGACATATAAAATTCATTTTTCAAAAGTTTAACTATATGAAATTAAGTATTAAAATGATATGACAATCTCAGATATACTATATTTTGGTAGATAGAATAACTTTTCCCAAATTTTAACTCTATGAAATTAAGAGTTAAAATGATATGTGATTCTCAGATATTCTATCTTTTGATAGATAGCATTATGTTACCCAAATTTAACTCTGCTACATTAAGAGTTAAAATACTATGACATTCTAACATATTCTATCTTTTAACAGGTAGGATTATCTAGCCCAGAAATGACATTCTAAGATATTCTACCTTTTATTAGATAGAATTATCTTACCAAAATTTTAACTATATGAAATTAAACATTAAAATGATAAGACATTCTCAGATATTTTATCCTTTGATAGATATAATTTTCTTAACCAAACTTAAACTTTTTAAAATTAAGAGTAAAAATGACATGATATTCTAATATAGTTTATCTTTTGACAGATAAGATTATCTGAACCAAATTTTAACTCTTCAACATTAAGAATTAATATAACATGACATTCTAAGATATTCTATCACTTGACACATAGAATTTTCTTACCCAAATTTTAACTCTACGACATTAGGAGTTAAAATGATATAACATTCTCAGATATTCAACCTTTTGACTCATAGAATTATATTTCCCAAATTTTAACTCTACGAAATTAAAGTTAAAATGATATGACATTCTCAACTATTCTCTCTTTTGATAGATAAAATATCTTTCCCAAATTTTAACTCTACAACATTAAGAGTTAAAATGATATTACATTCTCAAATATTCTATCTTTTGACAGATAGAGTTATGTCTCTTAAATGTTAACTCTACAACAATAAGAGTTAAAATGACATAACATTCTCAGATATTCTATCTTTTGACATATAGAATTATCATTCCCAAATTTTAACTCTACGACATTAAGAGTTAAAATGATATGACAATCTCAGATATTCTATCTTTTGATAGATATAATTATCTTTCCCAAATTTTAACTCTACGACATTAGGAGTTAAAATGACATATCATTCTCAGATATTCTATCTTTTGACAAATAGAATTATCTTTCCAAAATTTTAACTCTACGACACTAAGATTTAAAATCTCATGAAATTCTAAGGTATTTTATCATTTAACAGATAGAATGATATTGCCCAAATTTTAACTCTGTGACATTAAGAGTTAAAATCTCCTGACTTTTAAAGGTATTCTATCATTTAACAGATGGAATTATCTTACCCAAATTTTAACTCTACGACATTAAGAGTTAAAATCTTATGACATTCTAAGGTATTCTATCATTTGATAGATAGAATTATATTTCCCAAATTTTAACTCTACGAAATTAAGAATTAAAATATCATGATATTCTAAGGTATTCTATCATTTAACATATAGAATTATCTTACCCTAATTTTAACTCTAAGTCATTAAGAGTTAAAATGACATGACATTCTCAAATATTCTATATTTGACAGATAGAATTAACTTACCCAAATTTTAACTCCATGACATTAAGAGTTATCATCTCATGAGAATCTAAGATAGGATTATCTTACCAAAATTTTAACTCTATGACCTTAAGAGTTAAAATCTCATGACATTCTAAAGTATTCTATCATTTGACAGATATATTTATCTTACCCAAATTTTAACTCTATGACATTCTATGATCTGATTATCTTACCTAAATTTTAACTATGTGACATTAAGAGTTAAAATAACTAGACATTTAATAACATCGCATCATACATTTCATAACATTCAAAACATACATTTTGTGATATTCACAACAGACATTTTGTGATATTTACAACAGACACTTCGTTATATTCACAACAGACATTTTATAACATTCACAACAGACATTTCATAACATTCACAACAGACATTTCTTGATATGTACAACAGACATTTCGTGATATTAACAACAGGCTTTCTCTGACATTTACGAACTACATTCCACGACATCTATGACTAACATTCTATCACATCTACAACAGACATTCTATGACATTCACAACATACATTTACGACTTTTGCGTCATACATTTCATGACATACATGATAAAAATTTCATGACATATATGATAAATATTCCATGATATCCATGACAGACATTTCATCATATATATTCCCCAATGACCAGACAAAAATTCAGACATTTTGAAATATATATATATATATATATATGATTTCATGGGGAGATGAAATTAAAGCCCTAATAATTGGGTCTTTTACTTTAGTAAATCTTCATACTAAGTCCTAAGTCAATTTCAAAAATAAAGTTGTGTGATTAAATAACAAGTAATTATCTAAGGATATTGCAAACTTTGTAATCTCATGCCAAATAAATGGATCCTTGCTTTCAAGTGAGTTATAATATCTCTAAACTTAACTTAAGAAGTATTTGAGAATTATCAATTAGGGAAGTTTAGACATTCAAAACTATTAAATATGCTCCACCAGAGAGAAAGCTTAAGGTGAGTATAAAATCAAAAATTGGTGTTTGAGATCAGACATTCAAAATATATAAAATGCTCGACCATATATAGTATATAAGCTTGAGGTGAGCATATAATCAAATATTGGTGTTCAGACATTCAAAATTTTTAACATGCTACACTAGATTTAGTAATTCTTTGAGAAAAAGCTTTAGGTGAGCATGAAATCAAAATTTGGTGTTCAGACCTTCAAAATCTTCAATGTGCTCCACCACATATATTAATTCCTTGACAAAAAATTTGAGGTGAGCATGAAATAAAAAATTGGTGTTTGAATTCATACATTCAAATTCCTTAAAATATGCTTTACCAGATATTGTGATTCTTTGAGCAAAAGCTTAAGGTAAGCATTAAATCAAAAGTTGGTGTCCAAACTTTCACCTAATTAATAAAATTTCAAAAATTTTCATAAGAAAATTCTCCAGATATTATATTTGGGAGAAAAATTAAGTGATATTGCCTTTTGGTTGGCTATTACTTGGTTGAAACACATCTTTAGAAATTGAAAATATTTTGATCATATAATCAAACTTTTGAAATCTAACTAGATTGCCCCCCCCCCCACCCAAAAAAAAAACAGCAAACTAAGGTAAAAGACCAATTTATTAGAAATTTACTTGAAATTTTACTCTGGAGACAATCTTTCAATATGCAGTGGATCCAACTCTAATCTCAATTCATGAACATAAAAATCATTTTTGAAAGACAATGTGAATAACCTTAACAAAAACAGTGGAAGGGTCAAAATGTAGTTGAAAAGGCATATTCGGGTGGATCCTTTCAGTTGGTTGATTTTCAAGAAGAAAAATTTTTACCCCAAATTAGCTGATGCTATTTGACATAAAAATAATGGCCCTTTTGTAAAATGTGAAACAAACTACCAAAACAAAAATGACACCAAATCAACTTCATGCAGCGACATAAAATTGATACTTGATCTTCACACCAACTAAAATGATAAACATGGGAAAAAAAAATTCTCTTTTGGAAAACTTAAGCCGCACAAAAATAAAGATTTCAAAACAAGTCAGTAAACTCTCTATGTTTTTCCACACACACTCTAATATTTTTTGATTTACGACCTTCTTAACAAAGGATCATGGCTTTCCTATAGAATTTCTGTTTTCCTCCAGGCTAGGATAACATTCCTTTTGCATTCCTTCCTAATGAACTAGGGACTCGACATTTGACATCTTTGAGAGATGGAATAAAACCTCCTTTAATGGTATACACTATCCACTCTCTATCCTGCGATTGGAAGTAAGACCTTCCTAACACGGAGTTATGAAATTCCTTTCGTCTTTTTCTTGGAATAGGATGTAAGTCACATAGCATTCCTCTTCCAAAACTGGCATTAAAATCTTTGAGTAGTGGTGTAAGAGCTCCTTAAATGGATTATTACATCTAGTTTCTCTCTTACTGTTGGTTGTAAGACCTTCTTGACACGGAGTTATGACATTCCTTTAGTCTTTTCCTTGGAATAGGATTTAAATCGCATAAGATTCCTCTTCTAATACCAACATTGACATCTTTGAGTAGTGGTGTAAGATCTCCTTAGATGGATTATGGAATCTACTTTCTCTCAATATTGGACGTAAGACCTTCTTGACATGGAGTTATGACATTCATTTAGTCTTTTCCTTGGAATAGGATGTAAGTCACATAGAATTCCTCTTCCAATATTGACATTAACTTCTTTGTGTAGTGGTGTAAGACCTCCTTAAATGGATATGACATCTACTTTCTCTCTTACTACTGGATGTAAGACCTTCTTGACATGAAGTTGTGGCATTCATTTAGTCTTTTCCTTGGTATAGGATGTCAATCGCATACCATTCCTTTTCTAATACCGACATTGACATCTTTCAGTAGTGGTTTAAGACCTCCTTAAATGGATTATGACATCTACTTTCTCCCTTACTATTCGATGTAAGACCTTCCTGACATGGAGCTATGACATTCCTTTCATCTTTTCCATAGAATAAGATGTAAATTTCATAGCATTCCTCTTTCAATACAGACATTGACATCTTTGAATTGTGGCGTAAGGCCTCCTTGAATGGATTATGACATATACTTTCTCTCTTACTATTGGATGTAAGACCTTCCTGACATAAATTTATGACATTCCTTTATTCTTTTCCTTGGAATAGGATATCAGTTGAATACATTCCTCTTTGAATACCGACATTGACATATTTGAGTAGTGGTGTAAGATCTTCTTAAATAGATTATGAAATCTACTTTCTTTCTTACTGTTGAATGTAAAACTTTCCTGACACAAAGTTATGGCATTCCTTTACTCTTTTTCTTGGAATAGGATGTAAGTCGCATAACATTCCTCTTTTGATATGGACATTGACATCTCTGATTTGTAGTATACGAACTCCTTAAATGAAGTATGACATGTACTCTCTTTTTAACTATTGGATGTAACACCTTCCTGACAAGGAGTTATGGCTTTACTATAGTTATTTCTTTAAGATATGAAGTAAGTTGCATATCATTCCCTCTCAAAGCCAACCGACATTCACATATAACATCTCTAGTTTGTAGTATAAGACCTCCTTAAAAGGATTATTGCATCTACTCTTCTTCTAACTATTGGATGTATACCTTCCAGACATGGATTAATGGCTTTCCTTTAGTTATTTCCTTGAGATAGGCTGTAAGTCACATAACATTCCTTCTCAAAATCGATAGACATTGACATTTGACATCTCCGGTTTGTAGTACAAGACCTCCTTAAATGGAGTATGGCATTTACTCTCCTTTAAAAAGTACTGTGAAACCTATTTAGATGGATTATGACATCTACTTTCTCTTAGCTATCAGATGTAAGAACTTCCTGAAATTAAATCATGGCAGTTCTTTAGCTTTTTGCTTTGGACAGAATGTAAGTCGCATCGCATTCCTTTTCTAAAACTGGCATTTGACATCTCTGAAAAATCATGGAATATGGCAATCATTTTCATGGGATATAAGACCTTCCAGACAAGGAACTATGACTTTCCTTTGATATTTTTTTTGAACTTTTCATAAGACATGCCATTCCTATTCCCCACCTGTCAAAAATGCTTCTGTTCGCCCAAAATGCTAATATATATCAACAATGGAAAATGACATAGAAGACAGAATGACATCAACATTATATCTCAAATTTCTAAATCAAATCCCCAGCGGAAATCTGGAGCTCTCTCATATATCTCTTCCTTGCTATTGGATATAAGGCCCTTCTAACATAGGCTTTTCTTTAGCATTTTCCTTTGGGAAAGGATATAAGTCTCATAAGATTCCTTTCCCAAAAACTGACATACCCACATTTGACATTTTTATGATCTAGTTTAAGTCCTTGTTAAGTGGGATATGGTAGCTACTCTCTTCTTTGCTATTGGATGAAAGAGGTTCCTGACATTGGCTTTCCTTTAGTATCTTCCTTTGAGCTAGGAAATAAGACTCTAAGCATTCCTTCCTAAAACTGACATTTGACATCATTAAGATGTAGTTTAAGACCTCCTTAAATGGGATATAGCGGCTACTCTCTCCATTGCTATTGGATGTTAAACCTTCCTACATTAGCTTTCTTTTATTATATTCCTTTGGGATAGAAAGTAAGTCTCTAAGCATTCCTTCTCCCAAAACAGACATTTGATGCCTTTCAAGAATGGTGTAGGACCTCCTTAAATCGAATATGGCATCTATTATAAGAGCTCTTTGACACGAAATTACAACTTTCCACAAACCTTGAGATAGGATATAAGTCTCATAGCATTCCTTCTCAAAACCAACAAAACACCAATGTTATTGTGATATCAAGACCATTTCATTCAATGCCAATATGTGTGGCATACTTGACTAGTATTCCACACATATTCCATTGGTTGACCTCACTTTTTTTGAACGTCCTAACATGACACTTATAGACCAAACATAGCTTGAGCAATCCTATTACTCAAGATCCTCAGACATCTTCAAAAGACTTGAAAATGATCATTATGATCATTGAGGTAAAAGGTCTACCAACATTGACCTCTTTAGACATATCTAGGGACACTAAAACCTTATAATTTGAATTAATTCTCAAAATACCCTTTTTGGATCTGAACAATGACATAATTTTGAAATGATTAGATCTCTGGTGAAAAACCATAATCTAGTCAAAACTTGACCTAATGGTCATTAAATTGACCAAAAAGTCAACATTGACTCTCAGTTGATCCAATTCATGAACTTTGACCTACATTGTCAATTTTGGTCAAACTAGTCAATTTTTGTCAAACTGCTCAACTTTGACCAGTTTGGACCAACGGATCACTCTAAACCCTAAATTTGTCAACTTGGATCATTTGATCATTTCAAAACACAAGAATACTCAAACTTGACCATTTGCTCAACTATAGACACCATTGACCAACTATTGGTCAAAATGACTAAATTGAACCCCATGGGCAGCATATTGACCATTTGATCATTCATAGACCTAAAGGACCACCATATGGTCAATTTGACCATTCTTGTCACTTTGGTCAACCTGGGTCAACCTTGGTCAAACCGAGGCCATACCACCAACCGATGACCTCAAGACTAAACTAACCATGACATGGTCAAGTGAGTCATCCTTGTCAACCATTGACCTAGTTGGTCAAATTTTGTCAAAATGGTCAATCCATGACCTAATGACCACCCCATTGACAATACTGGTCAACTCGTAATCTAAATGGTCAAATTTAGTCAACATGACAAAACCATGACATACTGCTAAGACCAATAGACCCCATGACTAACCCGATCATGACAATGTTAGGTAAGTCACATTGATCAACCTCGGTCAACTCTGGTCAACATTTGCCATTTTTGGTCGAAATATTCAATTTTGAACCAAATTGATAAGATTAGTAATATGGTCAACACCCAATATTAGTTTGACCAATTTATGGGTAAATATTAGTATTACCTACATTTTTAATTAATTACATAATTAATTAAAATTGAATAATAAGCAAATAACCTAAAAAAATTTAAACCCATGACATCATATATGACACCAAAAACCCATAATTAATTTTTAAAATTAAATCTAATTTATGGGGAGTCACTAGTGTGTCACCAAAGACCCATTAAGCTCATCATGACATAAATATTACCCTTACCAACCCATTAATCATGACCTTCAAGTAAGGTTAAGATCAATTATGACAACATCATGGAAGAGAAGAAAGAGAGAGCTTATATGGTGTATCCTCTTAAACTCATCAAATGACAAGTAGGCTTATGTAGGAGAGTTTGATCTAAGAGCTTTATCTAAGAGAAGAATAAGCCATGATAATTCAATGACATCAAGATTAAGCTCATGATGGCAAATCACGAAAATGAGGCTTATGTGTCAACATTCCTTCAACCTAAAGCATGAATCACTTGCTCCCATGAAGTGAGTTGGTCGGCCAATCTAAGTGATATCTCAAACACCTCATTGATTATCCAATAGGAGAGAAATATCACTTAAACCACCACTTTTACCATGGTGAAAGACCATCATGACTAAACCATGTAAGGGATGAAAATGGAGCTTATGTATCATGTTCTGTTGAAGTCCATTAAATGAGCTTGTGAAATTACATGGGGGAGGCAAATTCAACACAACTTAGACACGTCAATCACCTCATGGAACATCCAATGAGGGGACGCCAAAACTTGAGCTAAACCTTTACCATAATTGGAACTAACATGGGTTTTTCTTTGGAGGGTGAATTAAGCTTAACCTTGAGCCGAAATTCTATCCTCAGCCATTGTGAAATTGAGTAGCAACTCCCCCAAGTGAACCCAAGCTTGTTTAGCCTTACGCATGGCCTCCTTGTGGCTATAAATAGAGCCTATCCCATGAGCTTCCAATGAATGATAGGCAAGCCTACAACCCTTATGCTCTGAACCACCCAAGATAAATACTCTTTCCCATCACCTAAGGAGTTGATCCAATGCAAAATTGAGCTCTGAAACCCACTCAACTCTACCAATTTTATTCCCTAAAAATAGGATCGTTTTTGAGTTTGATATAAAACCCCTAAAACTTTAAAGTAACTCTTCACAATCCATCCCTGACCTCATAGAGGGAGATTTCAATCGAAATTGGCCATTCCCCTAGCCTCTAACCTATAGTTCAGTTAAACTGAAATCACCTATTCATTGAACACCTACACATAGCTGAGTTCAACTCAAATTGAATTAAGGGCGAGCTTGCTAACCTCTAGGCGAAGCTCCAAAACTAATCATATTGAAGCTTCATAGACTGTGGCCAAGGTAAGGACTAAAACCTTAATTTCGGCTCAGTTTTCACCCTTTGTGAAAAACACTTTTTAAAAATCCTAACATCACCGTATAGATGAGTTTGCCCTCTTACCATGAAGCTTTAGTAACAAATCTCACTCGATTTGTTCCTAAATGATGGACGGTTCATGGGAAAGGTACAGATGAAGAAGATGCAAGGATGTAGTCCAATTCTATGTATTAGAAATAGATGGTCAAGATTCATCCAAACCGCAGTTTCATCCATTCAAAACACATGAAACCGCGGGCCACAAATGCGTTTGCGGAACCTCCCTCACTTAAAGGAGCCTGTTGCGTGTGCGTTCGACAGATCCTAGGATCTAGTCAGTTGCTTCGTGAAATTTCTTTATAAGTAGGATATCAAAATTATAGAAAATGTCAAAAATTTCAAAAATTCATAACATTTTACAGAAAAATCATAAAAATAAATAAATAAACCCTTTAACTCAAGACAATGAGTAGGACATTTTGGCCATAAAATCTAAATTTAATTAATTATATTTTAATTTTAATTAATTAATTACTCCGTGAAGTATTATAATTTTTAAAAATTATTTATAATTTTGATATTTTAAAATTTTAAAGGAATTATCTTTAAGTGCTCAAGAATCTTCCATAATTTTCATAAGTCCACAAATACTCCCTATGACTCAATTTCTCAATTTCTCATATTTTTGTAATTATCTTTCAAATAATTATAAAAATTTCTAAAATTGGAAATTAAAATTAAAAAATGGTTAGTTAACTTAAAGTGACATTTTTTACCTCTAAATGGAGAAATTTTTTACCATTTTCAAATTTAAAAATGGCATTTCATCTCTAGGGTTAAAATTATAAAAAATGAAAAATTGCATATTTACCCCACACATCTTTAGGCTTGGACACTAGCCTTCTTGACATTTAAGGTTCAATAAACCCTAATCCTTAGACCCAAATGACATAAGGTCTGATCATTTCCTCATGACCATTGAGTATAACCCCATAGACTCGATATGATAAAACAATCAACCTATGCTTAATCTGACATTAAGATTTCATGTAGGTGAACCTAAAATCCTAATTTGGTATAATTTATCTTTAGCCTAATTAAACCTAATTAAACTGTAACTAATTAGGTTTAACTTAAAAAATCTTAATTAGGTATAAACCACATTTAGACCTAATTAAACCCTAGTTAAACCTTAACGAAATTAGGTTCAATTAAAAAAATCCTAATTAGGTCTAAACCACATATAGACATAATTAAACACTAGTTAAACCTTAACTAAATTAGGCTTAACTTAAAAAATTGTAATTAGATTTAAACTACCTTTAGACAAATTTAAACCCTAGTTAAACCTTAACTACATTAGGTTTAACTCAACAAAGCCCTACTTAAGTCTAAACGACAATTATACTTAATTAAACCCTAGCGAAACCTTAACTACATTAGGTTTAACTCAAAAAAACCTAATAGGGTCTAAACCACATTTAGACCTAATTAAACTCTGTCAGACCTTAACTACATTAGGTTTAACACAATAAACCCTAATTAGGTTTAAACCACATTGAGATTTAATTAAACCATACTTAAACCTTAACTACTTTAGGTTTTACATCATAAACTTTAATTAGGTCTAAACCACATTTAGGCCTAACTAAACTTTGTTAGACCTTAATTACATTAGGATTAACACCATAAAACCCAATTAGGTCTAACCCTAATAAGAACGAATTAATTACATTCAGCCTTACTTACATTAGGCTTAGTGAAACTCAAAGTTTGATTAGGTTTAACCCTAATTGGTCCTAATTAATTACATTATGCCTTACTTACGTTAGGCTTAATCAAAACTTAAACCTCAATTAGGTCTAAACCTAATTAGGCCTAATTTATTACATTAAGCCTTACTTACATTAGGCTTAATCAACTTAAACCTCAATTAGATCTAACCTTAATTAGATCTAATTAACCTCATTAAGCCTTACTTACTTTAGGCTTAAGCAGCTTAAACCTTAATTAGGAGTAACCCTAGCTAGATCTAATTAACTACATTAAACCTTACTTACATTAGGCTTAATTAACCCCAAACCCTAATTAGGTCTAACCTCTAATTAGATCTAGTTAATCAATTAAACCTTATTTAAATTAGGTTTAATTAACCTTAAATCATAATTAGACTAAACCCTAACTAAGTCTAATTAATCAATTAAACTTTACCTAAATTAGGTTTAATTAACCTTAAACCATTAATAAACTTAACTCTAATTAAGTCTAATTAATTAATTAAACTTTTCCCAAATTAGGTTTAATTAACCATAAACCTTAATTATACGTAACTCTAATTAAGTGTAATTAATCAATTAAATCTTACTTACATTAGGTTTAATTAATCATAAACCATAATCAGGTCTAACCCCTAATTAAACCTAATTAATCTAATTAAACCTTACTCAGATTAGGTTTAATTTTCCATAAACCATAATTAGGCCTAACACCTAGTTAGACCTAATTAATCTATATAAACCATACCCACATTAGGTTCAATTAACCATAAAACATAATTAGGTCTAAGCCCTAATTAGACCCAATTAATATAATTAAACCTTACTTACATTAGGTTTAATTAACCATAAATCATAATTAGGTTTAACCCATAATTAGACCTAATTAACTTAATGAAACCTTAGTTACATTAGGTTTAAATAACAACAAACAATAATTAGGTCAAACCCCTATTTAGACCTAATTAATCTAATTAAACCTTACATTAGGTTTAATTAACCATAAACCATAATTAGGCAATCCCTTAGTCAGACCTCATGAACTTAATTAAACATTACTTACTTTAGGTTTTATTAACCCTAAACCATAATTAGGTCTAACCCAACCATAGGTTCAACCCATATCTAACTTTAATCAAACCTAGAACTTAGGTTCACCCAAATTGAACCCAAGTTAATTTAAACTTTAGGTTCAATTGAAATTGAACCTACCTCAACTTCAAACTTAGGTTTAACCCAACTTCAACCTAAGTCAACCATATCTTATGTTCAATACATATTGAACCTAAACCAAACCATTAACTCAATTTCAACTCAAATTGAACTTAAGTCAACATGAATTATATGTTCATCCTAACATGAACCTAACTCAACTTTAAACTTAGGTTCAACCCATCTTGAACCCAAGTTAACCAAACCTCAGGTTCAAAACCAACTTGAACCTAACTCAGCTTAAACACTTAGGTTCAATCCAACTTGAACCTAAGTCAACTAAAACATGATTCAGATTAAACCCGTAGGTTCAAACCAACTTGAACCTAAATCAACCTTAGATCGTAATTACATTAGATCTAAAACATTTTAAGTCCTACCTACATTGGAATTAAACCATTTCAAATCCTTAGGTTCTACAGACATTGAACTTAAATTCTTTGAGTCCTATTTCCATTGGACTTTAACCATTTCAATTGTTAGGTTCTACCGATATTGTACCTAAATTCCTTAATTACTTAATACATTGGACTTAAACCATTCTAATCTTTAGGTTCCTACCTATGTTGAACCTAAAACATCTTAAGTCCTACCTACATTAGACTTAAACCATATTAAATCTTTAGGTTATACTTACATTGAACCTACATCATTTTATGTCCTATCTACATTAAACTTAAACCATTTTCAATCTTTAGGTTCTACCTACATTTAACCTATATCACCTTAATACCTAAATACATTGGACTTAAACCATATTAATCCTTAGGTTGTACCAACATTGAACCTAAAACACATTAAGTCCTACTTACATTGGACTTAAAACTCTAGGTTCTACCTACATTAAACCTAAATTATTTTAAGGACTACTCAAATTAGACTTAAAGTATTTCAAACCTTAGGTTCTACCCATATTGAACCTAAATCATCTTAAGTCCTACTTACATTAGACTTAAACAATTTCAATTCTTAGATTCTACCTCTATTGAACCTAATTTACCTTAAGTCATACTCACATTGGATTTAAACTATTTTAAACCTTAGGCTCTACCTATATTGAACCTAAATTATCTTAATTCCTAATGACATTGGACTTAAACCATTTTCAATCTTTAGGTTCTACCTACATTGAACCTAAAATGTTTTAAGTCCTACCCACATTTGACATAAACTGTTTTGAAGTTTAGGTTCTACCTACATTTAACCTAGATCATCTTCATAACTTAAGTTTCACAGACATTTAACCTAAATATTAAGTTTCAATTAAACTTCTTCAGGTCTAATTGACATATGACCTAAAACAAATTACATCACAAAATCCAACTCAACGACATAAATGACATAAAGTTCATCTTAAAAGACATTAAAACTTAAACTTGAACATCTATGTTCAGATTGGTGAGGATTTCTTGGACGATGCAATCTGTAGTTGTTGACAAGAATCTTTCAGTCTTGGTTTAAACACCATTCCGACCAAGTAAAATATGAATATTTTACTGCCCCAGGATGATGGAGCCATAGACATCTTGACTGGGTCGTTTAAAATTTATTTAACCAATTAAATGACAAACTAAAACTGATAAATCTAATGACATGATTTTATGCTAATCATTTTTTGTTTTGCAAGTTTATTAGAAGCATGAAAACAAAATTTCACTTCATATTTCTTTTTCATGTTATAGGGTGTGCTAACTCAGTTTTGCAGGATGTAGAGTGGAATTTCAAGACAAAAAAGCAAAACAAAAACTAAACGACATGGAAAAAAATAAAACAAACAAATAAAAAAGATATGACATGAGAAAAAAAAATAAAAAAAAATGACATGGCATGACAAAAATAACAATAAAGCAAAAACAAAACGACATGACATGACATAAACAAAATAAAATGACATGACATGACAAAAATGAAAACAAAACAAAAATAAAATGACATTAATTGACATTAAAAAAAATAAAATGCATGGCATAACAAAATCAGACCAAAACAAAAAAAATAATAACTAAACGACATGACATGACAAAAACGAAATAAAATGACTTGACATAAAATAAAATAAAACAAAACTTTTAGGGTAGAATCAGATTCTTATAAATTTATCACCCTAGGAATAAATTGATGTTTCTTTTCTTTTCTTTGGCATTCATTAGGAGAATGACTATTGATGAGAATTAGGAGTTTTCTTAGCCAATTTTAACTGTCTAAGATGTAATTAATTATAGGAGTTTGCTCTTATAGGAAAATTAAGAACTCAGAATAGGTTATACACCTAAAATTTCTGGTTATTTATTTTTAATGTAGTTCTCCTTATATGAGAAAGTATTTCTATATAATTTTCACCACAATGAAAAATCCTTTAAACATTTCTTCTCTCATGTTCTCTATTTTTAGCCCTTTTCCTTCCTTTTCTTAGTTTCTTAAAATTTTGAAATCCCTGAAATGATTCAAGAGAATAAGTTAACAAGATATTAGGGCAAAAAAATAGATAAATAGAGTGGCGACTCCTTTCAACCAAAAGACACATCCGACAAAGAGAGAATTGGCGGCGACCGTGAATGACGAGTTCCGGGTGCCATCAGAGAGTCTCCATAGATGACAATATCTGTTATACCTAACCAATTCCATCAATGTGATCAATGCTTTATATTTTCCTTCATTATTTGTGCATGGATTTCTTAGGTGCTAGGAGAATCAGAGAAGTACCCTGATCCGGCGTGATGAAAATCAGAGAAGTCCATGCTTTGCCTGGTATAACTATCTGTGATCCTTTGTCTTTTATGGTTGATAAAGCTCCATAGAACTACATTTCCCAATGTCTGACATTTGACAATTCTATTTGTAATATTTTCTCATCTGGTAGCTCATCATTGAGAGGGACCCAGTTGGAAGTGGGTGTGCTACGAAAAAATCTGCTAAAATCTGTCCCTTGATAGCTTGGAGGGGAATAAAAGTTATATCGAACTGCAATAAAATCAGCGACCACCTTTCTAATCGTCAAGAAAAAGTTGGTCAAGTCATCAAATATTGCAATGGAATAACTTTTGAAATAATAGTTATCTTATGAGCAAGCATGTAATATCTAAGCATTCGGGCGGTGAAAATTAAACCTAGATAATTTTTTTCAATATGTGGATATTTTACCTCTGTCGGTACTAGAAGGTGAGTCAATTAATAGAGTTTATTTCCTTACTTTTGTCATTGAGTTGAGCTAACAGAGCTCCAAGACACTCGTCTGAGGTGGTGGTATAAAGTATCAAATGCCTTCCTGAGATAAGGGTTTCCAAAACAAGAGGTGTCATTAAATATTGCTTAACGTCCTCGAAGGCCTGTTGACATTTCTCTTCCCAAATGAATTTGACATCCTTTTAAATTAATGCTGACAAGGGTTGATACATACTTGAGAGATTAGAAATTAAGTGTCTTAGATACACCAAATTTCCTTGGAAGGAATGTAATTGTTTCAAGGTTTTGGGAGGAGCCATTTCCAAGATAGCTTTAGTCTTATTTAAGTCAATTTTGAATTCCCCATGACGAACAGGGAATCCTAGAAATTTCTTGGAGGTGACACCGAAGGCACACTTTATGGGATTCATCTTAAGATTAATGCATCGTAATCATTCAAATACAATCTTCAAATCATACAAATAGTCTATCCTCTATTTAC
This sequence comes from Phalaenopsis aphrodite, assembly GCA_003013225.1. Lineage (NCBI taxonomy): Eukaryota > Viridiplantae > Streptophyta > Magnoliopsida > Asparagales > Orchidaceae > Phalaenopsis > Phalaenopsis aphrodite. The sequence continues at coordinate 60,434 of NEWO01000208.1, forward strand.
TTTTAATGACCAAATCGTCCATGTAGCATTTCACTTGGTTGTGAATGAGGTAATCAAAGATCTTTGTCATAGCTCGTTGGTATGATTCTCCAGTAATTTTTATGTAGAATGGAATTACTATGTAGCAGAAATTTTTTATCAGCATTTTGAATGTTGTAAAAGCTACATCATGTGGAGCCTTCTCAATTTAGTTGTAACTAAATGATCCATCCATGAAATAGAAAATCTCATGTGTCGATGCAATGTCCAAAATTAATTCTAGTATAAGTAAAGGAAACTCGTCTTTTATACATGAATTTTTTTAAATCCCCAAAGTCGACACAAATATGGATTTGTCTAGTTTTGTTCTTAACCGGTACTATGTCGGCTAACCATGTGGGGTATTGCTCTTCGCGCACAAAGTTAGCATCTATTAACTTGTTGACCTCAGACCTGAATTATTGCTCTATCCTGAGGCACATCCTTGTAGCAGTATAATTCATTGGGGTCATATGTTTGTTCACCCCAAGCTTATGAATTGCGACTTTTACTGATAGCCCTGACATTTCATCATAGCTCCAAGCAAAGCAATCTTTAAATTATGATAGTAACTTTATCAATTCTTTTGATTTTTACTAGCTGAGTAGAGAAATTTTAAAGGTATGTTGGGGCTGCTCCTCAGTCCTGAGATTAATTTCTTTAATTCACCAACTGTTGACTTAACCTCTTTTTCAAATTCCGACAAAGCGTCATCTATCAACTAATCTTCACTCATTCTGTACATCTAGGCAATCCTCTTTCAATCCATTAGTAAAAACCATGCAAAACTCTGAGTAATTGACTGGTCCTATAGTACAAAATTTGAGACCTTCTTTTGAATTAGGAGTTTGATTTTTAACTTTTCACAATTTCTCAATAACTTTTTGCTTATCCTTTAGCATTTACTTTGTCACCTATCCTTGTTGAATTAACTTTTGTACACAAGGAATAAATTAACTGTTGACCTCACTTTTTGTTGAGGTTTAGTTTCTTATTTAGTAGCCCAGGTTCTAGCCATAGGACTTTCCTATTGAATATTCCTAGAGTACTAAAAAAGGAATCCTCACCATTAGAAAACCTAAACTCTTCCTTACTCAACTCGAAGTTCCACATATTGGTCATAACCTCTAGTACTTAGTAGGTGGGGTCAGTATGAGGGAGCTCAAAGAGAGTCACCATAAGATGGTCAAGCTATAAAACTAACCTTGGGTGGTGCGGTCATGGTTAGGCTAGCTTACACACACTACACTTTCTCACACACCCCAAACCTTAGGACCCCTTGATTTGGTTTCATGACTCTTTTTGGAAACCTCATATGGATGGACCCAAACCCCTAACCTTTGGCTAAGAGGGTTAGGACCAGCATATTAAGCATCTAAAATGAGTCCTCATATGGCTTCTAGTGTTTTGACATGGCTTCATGGCTTACATGCCCATCCTAGCCCAAAATCACCAAAATGCCTTTACAACCCAAAATTTTGCCAAAATTCGCAAAATTACCCAAATCACCCAAATTTCTCCAAAAGTCATTTAAAACCATTCCCCACTACCTAAATTGATGAAAATTCACCAAAATTCCAAAATTCCCAAAGTCCCCCCCCCAAAATTGCCAAAATTACCAAAATGCCCCTCATGACCCAAAATTGTCAAAAAAATTTTTAAAATACCCAAAAGCTCCAAAATCATGTCAAATATTTCTAATTTCAATTTTGAACCATCACATTGACCCAATTTGGCCAAACTAACCCATTTTGACCAGAAGCCTCAAATTGCCCTTAAAGGTCCAACTTCCCTAAATTAGCCTCAATGTAAAAAAAAATTACCCCAATCTTGCCCAATTCATTTCCAAACCAAATTTGAACATCCCAAATACTAATGGAAACAAAAAAAAAATCCAATTTGACCCAATTGCAAGCTCAATTTCACCCAAACCCTACTCTAACCCAAAATCCCCAAATTGACCCTATGTCCAAATTCTACCAAATTGGCCTTCCAAGTCAATTCAAAATCACTTGAAATCCATTTAAAACTCTTCATGAAATCTCCTTGTACAAAATTAAACATTTAATTTACCTCAATTTTAGCCCAAGTTTTCCCCCAATTCTAAAACCGCAAGCTTAAGTCATTCAAAAAGCCCAAGATTCAATTAGAAACCCACATGATATATATTTTTTCCCCTCATCATCCATTTAATAAAAATAATTCCCTAAGTTTCCAATTTATGCCAAAATCATTCCATATTAAGCCTCATGAAAAACACCATCAATATACCCCATAAAATCTAAAAATCCTTTCTCATGCAAATGGCCAAGCCAAGGATAAGCCATGAAGCCATCCCCAAGCCATAGGTGATCCATATGAGTCTTTACCACCTAATAAAGCTATTAATGGCAAAAGTAGGAGCCACTTTAAAGCTCACTTAAAAAGTTTTTTAACCCTTTTAATGACACACTCTAACACATGTTTAGCCAAATCCCTTGCATGGAAACCTCTGAACATCATTTCAGCTGGCTCATTTGAACTTGGTCAGCCATGGGAAACCCCCTAAACCCATTCCAATGGGGCTAGAACCATGGTTGACCCAACCTAGCCCAAAACTCTTTCATCTTCAATTAGTCCCCTTACCCATGCATAGACCCAATTGGTTGCACATTAGCCCACCCCTCATCTTCCTCAGTGGGATGGTGATCTGAGCCTAGCTGGCTAACCACCTTGGCTACCGGAAAACCTAAATCCAAGAGTCTTACCTAGGCAAAAACTCAAAATTAAGCCCATCCAAGTGCCAACAATTAATTTATCCAATGGAGGATTTTTGCCCTCCACCTAGGCAGTATACTAGCCACCTCAGCTTGGCTTGAGAGCCACCATGACCCCTTTTATTTAAACTCACCCCCCATGGCCATGGGGTAGAGTTGATGAAATTCCTACGGGAGATCATGGCAAATTGTTCCTAGAGCTTCTTCAAAACCCCTTGAGTTCTATACAACCATGTTCCAGCCCTCAAATCCTCTATCTGAGCTCAATTTTAGAGCTCAAAATTAGGTTGAAACTAGGACTTTACTCCCTCAACTCCATAGTGTACCAGAGTCAAATTAATTTCACCACACCATCGCCTGAGTGAAAGAAAAAGATCCCCCATAAAAGTTCCATCACCAGACCACCCTAGCATAGACTTTGATGAACACCCAAAATCAGTCTTTGCCGAAATCATATCTAGGCAGTTTGCCAAGGCCCAAGGCATCATCTAAGAGCTCTCTGGACTCAACTCAGACTTTTGGAAGCACCCAATCAAGGCCACACTTCTTGGGCCAAGGTATTGAACTCTCCCCTTAAACCGAGCCTATTTTAATTCTCTATGCTTATAAACTTGATTTAAGACTTGGTTAACCATATGGATTTGTTCTCCAAGTCTAGATGCGTCTATAAACACAAACCACACTTGATTTTCTAGAGTATCGAGTGAGATATTAGGTCTAGAAGTTGTATGTATTACGAGCTTGGTTCATCAGGGATGATGATGGAGGTCTGTTCAATCGCGCGTTTATTTAGTGAACGGCCGTAATGGAGCCGGATTAAGATATGGTGCATGAACCATGGGCTGACGACGTGTTGAGGTGTCTAGCTACGTCGAATAGCGGAGCACCGCATTGAAAGTTCGGAGAAGCCAAGGTTGAGGTGGTGCCGTGGTGGATAAATAGAAAAACTAGGATTTTCTGATTTATTTAAAGGACCAGATTTTTAAAAATCCATAACTTTGCATAGTAAAAAACATAAAAATAAATAAAATACTCTCATGCTCAGTGAACAGAGGAGAACAATGTGGAAATGGTTTCATGTTTGTTTGATGGATGTGTGATTTTAATTAAATAAATAGTGTATTTCTTATTTGAATTCTCCATTTCAATGGGCATTTCATATTGACTTTATTTTTGGGGCTTTGATTTGCTTTTCATGAGGGATCTTCCCTGATTTTTCTAAGGTCAGGGGAGGTCTCTAGGAAGAGATATCTTTTTTTCAAGCATATCATGTCTGTTTTTGTAAAATAATTATAAAAATTAAAAAATTCATCAGAAAAATAAAAAAATTTGTTTTGGAAGGTTCATTGTGGTCAAAGGACCCTAGGAAGAACATAAACTAGGCTTAGCTTATTAAAAATAACCGTAATTGTCATTAAACCTAAAAATGAAATGTAATTAAATTGGACAAAATATAAAAGTTAATGACACAAAAACTACTCTCCACTGTAATCTAATATCATAAGAGCTCTTCATAAAAATTTCAACTCAATTGGGATTAATTTAACCACTAAAATGAATTAATAAAGGGAATTTGAATTTTTGGCATTAAAATAATTAAAATAACTAAAATAAAACTCAAAGAATCACCAAATTGGTTTTGGGAGACCCTTATGATCAGAGGGACCTAAGAAAAATAAAAGTGTAATTAAAATAAATACTTCATTTTTAAGCTTTTTTAAAGTGTTTAAATAATTAAAAATTAATTAAAAATCATAAAAATTACAAAATTGTGAAAACAAACAAAAATATCACCTTCGACTTCATGATTACTTGGAACCAATCAAAAGTGATTTTCCTAATTTTCTAAGTCAAGATATTAATTTTAGAAAACTTAAAATGATTTTTTAAAAAAAATTCATTAAAATAATTCTAATAATTAAAATATAAATCACAAAAATATGAAATTTGTTTCTTTGGATTCTCTGTACAAGGAGAGATTTAAAAAATACTAAATTTATGTCGCCACTAAGAACTCATCATTCACGGTCACCGCCAATTCTATCTTCGTTGGATGTGCGTCTTTTGGTTGAAAGGAGTGGACACTCAGTTTATCTAATTTTGTTGCCCTAATCTCCAGTTAACTTATTCTCTTAAATCATGTTAAGGATTTCAAGACTAAAAGAAACTAGGAGAAGGAAAAGGGCTAAAAATAGAGAACATGAGAGAAGAAATGTCAAAAGGATTTTTCATTTTGTTGAACATTATAGAAAAATGGTTTCTCATATAAGGAAAACCAAATGAAAAGAAATAACAAGAGATTTTAGGTGTATCACATATTTTGAGTTCTTAGTTTTTCGATAGGAGCAAGCTCCAATAATTAATTACATCTTAGACTGTTAAAACTGTCTAAGAATACTATTGATTGTTATCAACACACCTTCTTCTAAGAAATGCCAAGGTTAAGGAAAGAAACATCAAATGTTTATTCCTAGGGTAATAGATTTATAAGAATCTGATTCTACCGTAAAGGTTTTTTTTTGCTTATTCATGTCATGTCATGTCATATTTTTTATTTTTTTATATTTTTATCATGTCATGTCATTTTTGTTTGCTTGTTTTGCTTTTGTCATGTCGTTTAGTTCTCGTATTGGTTTTGTTGTACTGAAATTCCGCTTTTGAATATCATCCTGCAAAACAGAGTTACACACCCTCAACTTGCAAAGGAAATCTAGACTGAAATTTTTTTTTTCATGTCTCAATCAAACCTGCAAGACAGAACACGATTAGCATAAAATCATGTCTTCAAATTTATCAGATTTAACTGGTCTTTTAATTAATTAAATAATTTTTAAACGACCCGGACAAGATGTCTATGACTTTATCGTCCCGAGGCGGTAAAATTTTTCATATTTACTTAGTCTGAAGGTGTTTAAAGTAGGACCGAAAGATTCTTGCCAGCAACCACATATTGCGTCATCCAAGAAATCTTCAACAATATGAACACAGGTGTTTGAATTTATGTTTTATTGTTTATTAATATGAATCTTATTTCATTTATGTCGGTGAGTTGGATTTTCTGATGTCATTTGTTTTAGGTCTTATGTCGATTAGACCTAAAGGGGTTTAATTGAAACCTAAGATTTAGGTTTATTGTCAGTGAAACTAAAAAACTTGATGTCATTCAATGTGGATAGAACTTAGGTTATGTAGATGATTTAGATTTAATATAGGTAGAACCCAACAATTTAAGTCCAATGTGAGTAGGACTTAAAGTGTTTTAGTTTCATTGTAAATGGAAACTAGTGTTTGAAATAGTTTTAAGTCCAATGTGGGTAAGGCTTAAGATGTTTTAGGTTCAATGTTGGTACAACCTAAAGTTTTAAGATGGTATAAGTGAAATGTAATTAGGACATAAGATGTTTTAGGTTCAATGTAGGTAGAACCTAATGAATTAAAATGGTTTTAGTCCAATGTAGATAGGATATAAAATGTTTTAGGTTCAATGTAGGTAGAACCTAATTGTTGAAATAATTTAAGTCCAATGTGAGTAGGACTTCAGGTAATTTAGGATCAATGTAAGAGAACCTAAGGATTGAAATGGTTTATGTCCAATGAGAGTAGGACTTAAAGTAATTTAGGTTCAATGTTGATTGAACATAACGCTTGAAATATTTTAAGTCTAATGCCATTAGGTCTTAAAATGATTTAGGTTCAACATTGGTAGAACCTAAGGTTTGAAATAGTTTAAGTCCATTGTCGTTAGGACTTAAGATTATTTAACTTCAATATAGGTAGAACCTAAGGATTAAAACTGATATAAGTCCAATGTAGGTAAGACTTAAGATGTTTTAGGTTCAATGTAAGTAGAACCTAAGGGTTAAAATGGTTATTGAGGTTTAAATTCAGTGAAACATAAGTTATGAAGATGATTCAGGTTCAGTGTAGGTAGACCCTAGAGTTTTAAGTCTAATATGAGTAGGAATTAAGGTGTTTTAGGTTCAATGTTGGTAGAACCTAAGGATTAAAGTTTATATAAGCCCAGTGCAAGTAGGGCATAAGATATTCTAGGTTCAATGTAGGTAAAACCTAAGTTCGATTTAGATTTAATGTTGAACCTAAGATTTGAAATAGTCTTAAGTCCAATATGATTAGGACTTAGAATTGAGTTAATTTAAGTTCAATGTAGGTTGAACTTAGATTTTAAGTTAATATAGGTTAACTTGAGTTGAACCTAAAAGTTTCAGCTGGATCAGATTCAAATTGGGTTAAACCTGAAGGTTTGAATTGAATTAAGTCTAATGTAGTTAAGACATAAGGATTGAATTAGCTTCAAGATGGGTTGAACCTAAGTGTTTGTACTGATTTAAGAGTTTGAATTTAATTAAGTTTAATGTAGTTAAGATTTTAGTGTTAAGTTAGGTTCAAGTTGGCTTGAGCCTAAAGGTTTGTGTTATTTTAAGTTCAAGTTAGGTTGAACTTTAGGGTTTGATATTGACTTAATTTGAGTTGAATCTAAGTTAAAGGTTTGATTTAGGTTCATTATAGGTCGAACCTAAGGTTTGGTTAACTTGGGTTTAAGTTGAGTTGAACCTAAGTTTGAAGTTGAGTTAAGTTCAATTTGGGTTGAACCTAAAGTTGATGTTAACTTAGGTTCAATTTGAGTTGAACCTAAGTTATTGGTTTGATTTAGGCACAGTATATGTTGAAACTTAGGTTTGGTTAACATGGCTTCAAGTTGGGTTGAACCTAAGTTTGAAGTTGAGTTAGGTTCAATTTAGGTTGACCCTAAAGTTGATGTTGACTTGGGTTTAACATAGGTTGAACCTATGTTCAAGATTTGATTTAGGTTCAATATGGGTTGAACCTAAGGTTTAGATTTTGATTTAGGTTCAATTTGGGTTGAACCTAAATTAAAGAATTTATTTTAGGTTCAATGGGGGTTGAACCTAAGGTTTAAATTAAGTTCGGTTCATTTTTGGGTTGAACCTAAGTTCTAGGCTTGATTTAGGTTCAATATGGGATGAACCTAAGGTTGGATTAGACATAATTAGGGTTAGGTCTAATTATGGATTAGAGGCTACTTAAGCCTAATGTAATTAAGGCTTATGGATTAATTAATCCTACTTAGGGTTAGACTTAACTATAGTTTAAAGTTTGTTTAAGCCTATTATAAATAAGGCTTAAGATTAATTAAGTATTATTAGGGTTAGACTTAAGTATAGTTTAAAGGTTATTTAAGCCTAATGTAGGTAAGGCTTAAGGTTAATTAAGTGTAATTGGGTTATACTTAATCATGGTTTAAAGGTTGTTTAAGCCTAATGTAAGTAAGGCTTAAGTGTTAACTAAGTCTAATTGGGTTAGACTTAATCATGGTTTAAAGGTTGTTTAAGCCTAATGAAAGTATGGCTTAAGGGTTAATTAAGTTTAATTGGGTTAGACTTAATCATGGTTTAAAGTTTATTTTTAACCTAATGTAATTAAGGTTTAAGTTGATTAATTAGGGGTTAAACCTAATTATAGTTGATAGTTAATTAAACCATATATAACTAAGGTTTATTAGATTAATTAGGTCTAATTAGGGGTTAGACCAAATTTTGGTTTATTTTTAATTAAACCTAATGTAAGTAAGGTTTAGTTAAATTAGTTAGCTCTAATTAGGGTTTAGACCTCATTATGGTTTATGGTCAATTTAACCTAATGTAAGTAAGGTTTAATTCATTTAATTAGGACTAACTAAAGGTTAGACCTAATTATGGTTTATGTTTAATTAGACCTAATGTAAGGTTTAATTAGATTAATTAGGTCTAATTAGGGATTAGACCTAATTATGGTTTATGGTTAATTAAACCTAATGTAAATAAAGTTTAATTAGATTAATTAGGTCTAATTAGAAGTTTGACCTAGTTATGGTTTATGGTTAATTAAACCTGATGTAAGTAAGGTTTAATTGATTAATTAGGTCAAATACAAGTTAGACCAAATTAGGGTTTATATTTAATAAAACCTAATTTTGGTAAGTTTTAATTGATTAATTAGACTTAATAGAGGTTAAGTCTAATTGGGTTTAAACGTTAATTAAAAAAAATTTAGATAAGGTTTAATTGATTAATTAGACTTAATAAGGCTTAAGTCTAATTGGGTTTAAAGGTTAATTAATCCTAATTTAGGAAAGGCTTAATTTTTTAATTAGACTTAATAGGGATGAAGTCTAATTTTGTTTAAAGTTTAATTAAACCTCATTTAGGTAAGGTTTAATTGATTAATTAGGTCTGATTGTGGGTTATACCTAATTAAGGTTTATTGAGTTAAACTTAAGTTAGTTAATGCTTAACTAGGGTTTAATTAGGTCTTAAAGTGGTTTAGACCCAATTAAGGTTGATTAAGTTAAACCTAATGTAGTTAAGGTTTAACCATGGTTAGGTATAAAGGTGGTCTATAACCAATTAAGTTTGATTAAGTTAAACCTAATGTAGTTAAGGTTTAACTAGGGTTTAGTTAGGTCTAAAGATGGTTTAGACCCAATTAAGGTTGCTTAAGCTAAACCAAATGTAGTTAAAATTTAACTAGGTTTTGATTAGGTCTAAAGGTGGTTTATACCCATTTATGGTTGATTAAGTTGAACCTAATGTAGTTAAGGTTTAACTAAGGTTTGATTAGGTCTAATCTAAAGGTGGTTTAGACCATATTAAGGTTGATTAAGTTAAACTTAATGTAGTTAAGTTTTAACTAGGGTTTGATTAGGTCTAAAGGTGGTTTAGACCTAATTATGGTTGATTTGTATTAAACTTAATATATTTAAGGATTAATAGAGTAAATTATCTCTAATGAAAGGTTAGACCTTATTAGGTTGATTAAGTTAAACCTAACATAGTTAAGGTTTAATTAGGGTTTAATTAGGTCTAAAGGTGGTTTAGACCCAATTAAGGTTGATTAAGTTAAACCTAATGTAGTTAAGGTTTAACCACGGTTTAGTTAGGTCTAAAGGTGGTTTAGACCCAATTATGGTTTTAGATTCACCTAAATGAGACCTAAATGTCACATTTGTCATAATGAGTCTACATGTATAGTCATAAAGAATTAATCAAACCATATGTTATTAGGATCTATAAGTTAAGGTTTTGCAAACCTAAATGTCATCAAGGATAGTGCCCAAGCCTATGAAAAGCTAGGGTTAAATATGTAATTTTTAATTTTACAGTTTTGACCCTAAGGGAGTAATGTCATTTTAAATTTGTAAATGGTCAAGAATTTGTTATTTCAGAGTATAAATATGTTACTCTAAGTTTTTAAACCATTTTAAATTTTAATTTCCAATTTCCAAAAATTTTTAAAATATTTTAAGGATACATATAAATTTTAAGAGAAATTAAGAAATTGATGTCTAGATATTTTCTGGCCGTGGGAAAATTACAAAAATTTCCAAAGGACTTAAAGATAATTCCCTAGAAATGTCTAGATTTTTATAATTTTAATTAAAATATAAAAATTAAATTACTCCATAGAGTAAATAATTAATTAAAAATTAATTATAATTAATTAAATCCTAATTTCATGTCCAAAGGACTTAAAGATAATTTCCTAGAAATGTCAGGATTTTTATAATTTTAATTAAATTTTAATAATTAAATTACTCCATCGAGTAATTAATTAATTAAAAAGTAATTCGAATTAATTAAATCCTAATTTCATGTCCAAATTATTCTACTCATTTTCCTGACTTCAGAGGTATTTGTATTTTATTTTTATGCTTTTTCTATAAAAAGTAATGAAATTTTGATGTTTCGAATATTTTCTGAATTTTTTAATTTCCTACTTAAAGGAAATTTTGTATGGCTACTGACTGGATCCTTGGAACCGTCGAACACCACATGGCGGCTTTTCATTTGCAGGGAGGATACATGTGGAAGACACCTGTCCTGCTGTTTAAATTATTATTTATGGACGGATCGTCTAAACAAATCACAACCGTCTATTTTTAATTCATAAAAATGGATGGCATCCCATCATCTTCTCTAAACAGTCATAAGTCGTGAGCCTTCCATCATTTAGCAGCAAGATCTCACTTGATTCTCCATGGAATTGACTGAAATTTCTTTCTAAAGCTTCATCTCATAAAGGCAAATCAATCCATTTGGTAATTTTAGGGTTTTGAAAATATTTTATTCACGATGGGTGAAAACCGAGCCAAAATCAAAGTTTTAATCCATTCCTTCGTCACAATGAACAAAATTTTGATGTTATTATTTCTGGAGCTTCTCTTGGAGGTCAACAGGTTCACCTTTGCTTCAATTTGAGTTGAAATTAACTTTGTATATGAGTTTGGTGAAAGGGTGTAATCGACTTCACCTAACTATAGAGTAGAAGTTATGAGAGAGTCTAATTTTGATTTAGAACTCCTCCTTATGTCTCTATGATGCATTTGTGATATTTAGTTTAAAGTTTTGGGAGATTTTATGTCAAACCAAAATTTGGTCCTATCTTTGGGTAGTGAAATTGGAAGAGGTGGATGGATTTCAGGATCTCAATCTATCAGTTTCTCTCCTTTGGTGTTTTAGGGTTAGGCTTAATTTATAATCATGGGGAGGCCATGGTTGAACTTAGTCTGGCTTGGGATCACTTGGGTGAGTTGCACTCAAAGTCATAATGGCTGAGGATAGGATTTCGCCTCAAGGATAAGCTTAATTCACCTTCCCATGTTAGTTCCAATTAAGATGAAGGTTTAACTCATGGTTTGGCTTCCCCTCGTTGGTTGGTGCATGAGGCGTTTGAGATGTTAGTTGGATTGGTCTGCCAACTCACTTCATCGGATCATGTGAATGCTTTAGTTGAGGGATTGTTGACACGTAAGCCTCATTTCAATGATTTGCTATCATGAGCTTGATATTGATATCATTTAATTGTCACATTTTATTCTTCCCTTATTTAATGGTTTCTAAGGTTTATAAAGCTCTTAGATCAAACTACCCCACATAAGCCTACATTTCATTTGATGAGTTTAAGAGAACATGCCACATAAGCTCTCTCTTTCCTCACTTCCATGATGGTGTCATGATTAATCTTAACCTTGGTTAAAGGTCATCATTAATGGGTTGTTCAAGGTATTATTTTTGTGATGATGAGTCTAATGGGACATGGGTGACCCAATGGTGACTCTCCAAAAATTGGATGTAATTTTAAAAACAAATTATGGGTTTTTGATGTCATATGTGATGTCATTTTTTAAATTTTAATTTAGGGCTATTTACTTATAATTCCATATTAGTTAATTATGCAATTAATTAAAAATGTACGAAATTATAATATTAACCCATAAATTGGTCAAAATGATTTGGGGTTTTGACCATTTGACCAATTTTATCAATTTGGTTCAAAATTGAATATTTTGACTAAAGTTGACCAATGTTGACCATAGTTGACCAAGGTCTACTGATTCTAGCCTAGGGCTGACCAATGTGACTTACCTAATTTATTAATGGTCGGGTTAGTCATGGGGTCCATGGGTTGGTGGTATGACTTGGGTTTGACTAAGGTTGACCCAAGTTGACCAGAAAATTGAAATTGACCATATAGTGTTCTCTTGACCATATGTAGGTTATTTGGGTCTATGGATGATTATATGGTCTGTGTGGTGACCATGAAGCTAAATTTAGTCATTTTGACCAATAGTTGGTCAATGATGTTCATAGTTGACCAATTAGTTACATTTGACCATTTTGGTGTTTTGAAATGATCAAATGGTCCAATATAACCAATTTAGGTTGAGATTGATCCACTTGTCCAAGTTGAACAAAGTTAACTTCTTTGACCAAAATTGACCATCTGGGTCAAAGTTGACCGATTGGATTCCTATTTTTGCCCAATTAGTCAAGTTTTGAAATGATCAAATAATTCTAATAATTCAATTAAACCTCTAAAAATCATGGATATTGGTACAAGCGGTCCCTTGACCTGGGTGAACCTCCAGTAATTTCTTTAATGGTAGAGGTTCTATTTTGGTTGAGTTATTAAATTTTCATTAAAAATTTACTTATAATTTCTTTAATGGTAGAGGTTCTGTTTTGGTTGAGCTATTTACTTATAATTCCATACACAGTCCGTGGTCTATTGGCATTCCAGCGACAACACACTCCATGCCTGTGGACTACAAATTCTGAGGATAATCTTAGCATTTCTCCATAGCTCCAACCGAAGCAATCTTTGAATTCTAATAATAATCTAATCAAATACATAGAATCTTCTTCACAATGTATAAAACTTATAAAAGTGGGTCCGAGCTGCTCCTCAGTCCCAAGGTTGACCTCATTTAATTCATCAACTGTTGACTTAATTTTTTTTTTTAAATTCTTAGAGAGCGTAGTATATTGGAGAGTATTTAAAATCATGTTTCACATTAAGGAAATTCTTTACCAATTTGCCAGTAACAACCATGGAAAATTACGAACATCGACTACTCCTATCGTACCAATTTCAAGGCCCTCTTTTGAGTTGAGAGTTGGACCTTTAACATTCAATAACTTCTCAAAGAGCTGTAGTTTATCTTTCAACATTTGTCTTGACACATAATCCTATTGAATTAATTTTTGTATACATAGAGAAAAGTAACCAAAAGGTAATTTCATTAATTCATTAGAATCTTACTCTTCCAAATTTACATGAGTTTCTAAATTAGAAGGAGAAGCATGGTAAAATTTTATCAGTTTCAAACCAACACCCCAGACTTCCTTAACCTCTAGACACTCAACCTTATAGAAGTGAATCGAAGTTAGGGTCATGGCTTACAAGTAGTGGCTATTATGAACATACATCGACTCATACTCACTTTTCTCCACATCTTATAATAAAATCTTGAACTTCAAATTCTTCTAGTTTATTGTTATTGTTTGTCTATAAAATTTTTCTTCATCAGAGCTTCCTTCCAAGTCGATGCTGATGGTCAGCTTTGTCTATTCAATAATCATGTTGGTTCTTCCTTGCACGTATCCTCATCCTTTATCTTGAATTTGTGGGCTAAAAGATCCTCCACCAACTCATTGCAACGGAGTGGCAGATGATTATTGATTTGGAGTTGAAGGATCTAGCTCTTGTGATCCCTTTGAATCTTTAATCTTATTTTGCTCAACTTCACGAAAAAAGATAATTTTCTTTGGAAGAGCATAGTAGGCAGGATCTTAGTTGAAGCCTACTTCATGAACTGAAAATGGCTGCAAGTCCCCCTGGATGCAATGTTCTTGTCCTCACTTGCAATACTTGATGCACTGTTGAAGCGACAATGGGACCATATTTTGTTCGTGAATCCATGATCGACCAATCAAAGCGTTGAAAGAGGTTTCCGCATTGATGATATGAAACTTAGCAGTTGTCACTAGCTTTACAAACTTCATGAGTAATGTAATTGCCCCAAGTGCTCCTTCTCCCTTTTGATTGAATCCTCTTAACATCATCATATCAGCGGTAAGCTCTTATGCATCAATATCCAAATACACTGATGCTTGTATAATCATTAAGTTGAGTGACGCACCCAGATCTACCAAACCTCTGGAAAGCACAAATATGTTGATGCTAATGAAACTGTAGTGTTGTTGGTTGTGGTTAGTGGTGCCAAGCAACAAGTCTACATTGGTGGAGGTCACCCTAGGCTATTACTTTAAGGACTAAAATTCATCTGAGGATCTCTTGGCCAACTGAGCTAAGTAAAGTTTTGGATCAAGTAAAGCAATGATATGGGACTCCCTCATCTCCTTTAACGGGATCAGAGCATCGTAGATGATTAGTTTAGTCGACAAACTCCTAAGATTAGCTAATCGATTATAATCCACATTATAAAGACCTTCAATTTTCACTTGATTATGTGTTTCTTCCACTAGCAGAGGTGGAGGTGGCTCTTCTTGAGTGACTATTTATTTTTCTTTCTCTATTAGAGCCGCTCTTGGAAGTAATAATTTCCCACTCCTCAAATTAATTTATGTAATCTCTTCTTCTTTAAATGTTGTAGCCAACACTTCAAGTGTTGTTTCTAAATTTGAAAAGTCTAAGTTGATGATAATCGGTGTTCCATGACATTTGAAGACTGGCTCCTCATTTCAAGAACTGTCAAAACCAGTCTTGTTGACTTTATATTTGTTCTCGTTAACATGTTCATCGGACTTATGTGTGCTTTGAGGATCATTTAGTGAATCAAAATCAGGTTTATACTAATCATAGTCAGTTATGTTATCACTAGAGATAGCCAAAACGTAGCTGATATCATAATTCTCATATTCTAAACACCCCTAAGGAAAAAAAAAATCATACACAGTCAGCAGTTTAAGGAATTTCTCCCCCAAATCCAAAACATCCAATCTAATAAAGGTAGCCCGTATCCTACCCCTTGCACTATCGGTCTTCATCTCGTGCACGATCTTGTTCTTTGTTTTTTCTCTAGCTACAATGACTTCCCCTGTGTAATCTCCATCGTCGGTCTCACAGTCTACAGACTCTTAGCTGTGCCTTATGCTGAGGCAGTATGAATCTGGTCTAGTATCTTCTTGGATTATCAACTCTAAATTATGCTCCATCCATTTTTGTCTGAGTATGAAACTATCAGAGAGATTGGCTCGGACCAAATCATCTTTACAGGACCTCTTTTAGGTTCTTTAAATACTCTTTTTGAATTATTATATTTCCTTCTTTGAAGTTTCTCTCAAGAAAATCCTTAAAAAAGTGAAACAACCTTTTATCGTGTGTCTAAGGAGTCTGTGCTAACGCCATAAGTTGGGGTGATCCTTCTTATCAGCCTTATCTGGTTTCTTCAACTCTGACAATATGAACTTGGGCTTCTTCATCAAACTTCAAAACATGTTCAGCACATCTTCAAACTTGAAAGAGTATACCCTATTCAATTAGTCTACAATCGATGGAACCTGACTGCTATCTATATAGTACAGTCTTCTCTGAAATGACTACTGACCGGACTGGCAGTACTGCTAAGTATGCTGCTGAATAGATAGATCATTCTCTGACAACTACTGAGAATCTTTTCGAGATTGGTCAATTTGAATCCTCATCAACTTTTTTTACTTTATCAACCATTGTCACGGTCCCAAGCTTCTTCTCAAATTTCCTGATTGCTCTAAACTTCTCAACATTTTCTAATATCTCCATATGCTTGACTTCCGCTTACAGGCTACTGACCTTGCTGAATAGCTTATCAAATGACTTGATAGTAAGTCTCATAAGCATGAATTCCACTGGTCCATGGATGTTAATGAGTAGAATCTAAATCAGATGTTGTTCCTATAGTAGAGGTTAAAATTTCATTCTCAAGTTCCTCTAATGTAGAATGTAGACAACCAAGGTCTCATTGGACTTTTGTCTTTCCACCACGAGATATCCTATAGTGATCGGTTGTTGTGCTCTAGCAACTTACTTGATAAATAGGAGCTCCAATTCAACAATTGTCTTTATTGATCCGTTGGGCTGCTCGACATACCAATCAAATGCAATTCCTGATAAAATATTGATAAACTGATGGAACAAAAGTGCTTCATTACCCCGACATTAAAACAACTGGCTCAGAAATGTGCTATATTCTATCAAGCATTTTCTGTCTCATCGAAAGTCTTGCGTTTGGTGACTCAAAGCCTTCTGAGTAAGGTATGAAGTCAGATTCCTATGGGTAAGGTCTACCCTTTAAAATTGGTGCTCGTCTTTTAGATTGGGCTAAGGCCTCTCTCAGTTGTTGCTTGACTAATCGCTTGATATCCTACTCCGGTATCAAACTCTAAACATATTCTTTCTTTTGTGGTTCATCTCTAACGGCGGAAGCAACTTTTTTTCTTTCATTTAAAATATGTAAAAACTCATGCGAATGTACATCTGAAGATGCTATCTGTTGTGACTAAGACTATCCATTCATCAAAGCCATGTCAGCCATTGTGGCAGCCATCTCATCCATCCTTTTCTCCATTTGGCTAATTGGTTCATCTATCTATTTCATGACCCATTACAAGTCATTTGCGATGTTCTCCTCAACATAAAGTGGAGCATCACGCATAGATGCAGCGACCCTCGTCTCAATGACATTGATCTCCATGAAATCATCATTGAGATGGTTTGAAGAATCAAAATCTTTATCATCAATGTCCATTCCTCGTTCTTTTTCGAGCTCTGTAATCTCTGTTGTGAGCTGCTTTACTTTATCATCGATTGATTTCTCTTGAATCAACTTGAGATATATGGTTCTTTCTTGAATATGTCTCCGCTCTACAACAGACTTTGTAGCTGCAGTGGTACAACATCTGACACATAAAACATATGCTCCCTTTAATAGAACTGCCCTAGGGGCTTTTCAAAATGCACTGGTGTGGCACCTTTGGGTAGCCATACTTTCTTCTTTGATGTCGATGCCTGGAGATGGAGTGTCTCGGTTAACGCAGATGTGTCAATGAGAAGTATGCTCCCCAAGGTGCAGACTAAGTACATCAGTAAGCAATCTCTTCACATTATATTTCTTTAGGAAATCCTCATGAGCAACAGCAGACGGTACTCAATACACCAAATAAATATTCAATATTTCATATGTAATTAAATCTTGTATTTGGTGATATTGCACTTTAAAGAAAGGTATTTTCATGTTTTCTTGCAGGTATACTAAGTTTACGCATTTAAAGCTTAATGGATACAAAAAGTACAAAATTTAGAGTCAAAATTGGCATTTTCCAAAAATTGAGCAGCGCCTAGGTGCTAAAATACAAAGAAGAGGGCGCCCAAGCTCCAAAGATGGTAATTTTCACAAATGCACTAAATTTGGATAGATTTTGAAGTCCCTATGGAGGCTCATGGAAAGTTCATCCCTACATTATAAAAGATTTTCTTATGTCAAAAAGGTGGTGTGTGTTGACTGTTAGTGTGCGGGGCATGAGTTCCAAGTTGTGGGAGAGTGTTGCAAGTTTCTCTATGTGGTGTAAGAAGAGAGGGAAAGTGAGAGATTCTTCTTCCTTACATTTTTAAGAGATACTTGAGTGTTGTTGTAAAGAGACAAAGAGATTCAATATTTTTATATATATTGTTTTAAGAAAATCTTCACGGGATTTTCTTTGGGAAGAGATTGAGTTCTGTTGTTTTAATTTTATTTCTTATTTTGTAAACTTATTTATATATATATAATCTATATTTTGTTGTATCTTCCTCATGAATTTTGAGTAGACATCTTTTTCATTTTCACTACAAGAGAAGTGGTCATGTGAAGAATCAAAATTATTGTGTAATATTTTAATTTCATATTTGTGATGATTTAATTTTTGAACTTCATTTACTTTTTGATCTTGCCAATTAAATTATTAAAATCTATTGTGAAACAAACGATTTGAAAGGGCTATGCTTTCCAAAATGAAGTAAGAATCATATTCAATCTCATAGATGATAATGTAGTCCATGGGGTTGAGTGCAAATAAATAGAAAAATATTCATTAATGGGAGTAGAATTGGTGATTTTAGGGTGACATATTAAAATTCCCAATGTGGTTCATGCATTTAGATACTAAAGCAAGATGTTAGCCCTCATTAGAGGGGAACATGGGAACATTGGACTGAGAGACAGTAACATCTCTGACTAACTGTGGATTTAAGGACTAAACACTGGATTAGCCAATGGTCTTTATCACTTATATAAAAAAAAATAGTATAATTGCTCCTTTTTGGCATGATACAATTTTCTTTAATTTGATAGTTCACTCACTATAATATTGTTGTAAGGGGAAGGATGCTTTCATATATTTAAACTCTTCACCACAACACCTAGTTTAGTTTTAATAACTTTAACTTTGAAGTTCAGAGATAAGTGTAGGAAACATAGTTTCTTTACTAGCAGTAAACAAATTTGAACCTATTATCTTACTTAAGTTTTTATATTTTCAATATAATGCTTTTGTGTGATTTTACAAACAAATTTCCACTTCTCTATGGGATGGATACTCAAGACTCAATTAGAGCCCTTTATTACTTGAGTGATACATATACTTATATTTCCAACCAAATGATGATTTAAAATTGAAAGTAAACCTTAATTCAGTAAGAGTGATAGCTTTATATATTAAAATACTGTTATAAAGTAAATTTTCTTGTGGTTAATATGCATATTTTTTCGCTATTTTATGCATTGTGGTGTTGAAAAACATTTATAATGCATAAAAAACCAGCAGTACTATGAGACCCAGCCGTGACTTCATCAGTCTACATCACCCAGGTTTTGAGGCAAAGGTAGTGGCATCTGAGATGGTTGCAACCTTATTAATGAGATATCCAAGATAAATCATAACTGCAATATGGGGCTCAAGCTACTTTTGTTGATGTCTGTATCTGATGGATGGTTCTAACTTTCTTAGAAGTTTCACTCTTCATTTAAGCTGATACTACGCAACCTACCCGCTTAAGTATCTCGGTGACAGAACAACCCTGCTTGGCAGTCAATCTCCTGAATACAATATAGACTCAGGTGACAAGGGTGGGCTTCTCCCTATCCTCACCACAACCATGAGGAGGTGGAAGAGCAGCAACAATCCTGTGGAGGCTTTCATCTTAGTAGTATCTGACAGCGGCTGAAACCTACTCCCTTGAAGAAGAGGAGAGGTCTTAAGTGCTTCGAGTTCCTCCTCTCGAGGAATCTCCTTGATTGGGGGAGATCCTTTAAATCATACGGTTACAATTTCCCTTTTGTAACTTAGTCACTGATGCAGCGCTTGAACTGGAACCAACCTCAAATAATGATGATAGACCAAAAAAATGTGTTATTTTAAGTATATATTTTATGCTTATTTTTTATGATATTGCAATTTAAAGAAGGTTAATTTCATGTTTTCGTTGCAAGTATATCGATTTTAGGCATTTGGAGAAAAAAAGTAACAAAAAGGAGGAATTTTTTATCCAAAATAGAGAACTTTGTCATTATGGCGCTTGAGGTGCCAGATTGGCGGCTGAAGTGCCATTTTCCAGACAGCTGCCACCTGAAGCATCAAAACCCAGAACAACGTGGCTTAAGAAAATTAGCACCTGAAGTGCCAGAGACAATTTTTGATGGATTAAGGTGGTTTGAAAAAAAATTTGTGCAGATTTTGATGGCTTGATATGTTTCAAATGCCCCATGGAGTGATTCAATTCATCTAAACACATATGAAGGCTCTTTAATAAAGGGATATGTCTATTGAATGAATGGTCATGTCTTTTGAAATTTAGAAGCTGTGAGTTTTGGAGAGAACTTGTGAGGGAATTTTGAATTTTTTTTTAGAGGAGGCAGCTACTAATTAAAGAGAGGAGTCTAGGGTTAAAGAAGAGAGGCAAAAGAGAGTTTGGTGGTTGCGTGAGAGAGAGTGAGGTACTTATAGATTTTATTTGATGGAGAGTAAAAGTGAGAGATTTATTTTTCAATGCACTTTTAAGAGAGAATTGAGAGTGCTTGTAAAGATGGAAAGTTCCTGAAGATTACTTCTAAGGATTTATTTCGGAAGGAGAGTGAGATAAGTTGTGTCTTTTATTGCTTTGGTTTGTAAACTTATTTCTATATATGAAATCCATTTTTAGTTGTTTCCTTGTCATGAATTATGAGAAGTCTTCTCTATCCTTCTCCCTACTCTGAGATATGGTTTTGTGAAGAATTGATTTTTTTTTAAATGGTTATAAAAGTCAATAATTTGTGATGATTTGAACTTCGATCTTCATTTACATTTTGATCTAGCAAATTGAAATGTTAAAATTTTTTGAGAAACCTATGATCCAAAAGGTCTATGATTTCTACAGTAAGGTGAGAGTCAAATTCAGTTCCACTGGTGAGAATGTAATCCATGAAGTTCAGTGCAAATAAATAGGGAAATGTACTACTTTGGACACAAACTTAGATTATTTAATGTGACAGATTAAAAGCCCTAGTTTGGTCCAGTTGATTGGAAACTAATGTGAGATTGTTAGCTCTCAGGCAATGAAGAATTTGGAGCTTTGTATGGAATGTTGGTATTTTCCCAACCTAACCATGAAATTAAGGACCAAACTTTGGCTTAGTCAATGTTCTTTATACACTTGAAAGAGGGAAAAGATTATGATTGCTTCTATACAGCACAATACAATTATATATANATATATATATATATATATATATATATATATATATATATATATATATATATATATAATTTTAATAGATTTTAATTTCTTCACAATCAATACACTCATAGAAAAGGGGAATGATACTTTCTTAAATTTGAACACTTCATCACAGAAACTTTGTTTAATTTTTGTATGTTTACTTTTGAAGTTTAACAAATATTTTAGTTAACTTTGTTCTTTTGACTGCATTATATTTAGCCTACACTCAATTACTTTAAATTTGAATTTCGTACTTCTTTTTTGTAGTTTGAATTTTGTGTTTTATGTTGTAGCAACAAGAATTTCCAGCTTCCATTGGAGAGGTCTTTATTACTTGAGCGATACGTATACTTGCGTTAATATTATAAGTTTGACAGTTTAAAGGCTTTAAAAGATAAAGTTATCTTTACTAAATTATTTTTTTGGAATTGAATTACATATTTTTTATTAGTGTTGCCATGTGTGTTTTGTAATAGTAAAAAAAATTTACAAAAGCAACACATAACAAACCACACATCACATTTTTTGCGCTGTTGCCGGGGAGTAATGGTAAATTACATAATAATTTATAACATTTTATTTAAACTGAAAAAGTTAACGTAGTTTAATTTGAATATTTTCATATTTTTTATGTATTTGCTTATTTTAATTGCTTATTTTGTTTGTTTATGCGTAGTTTAAGATTTAAAAATTTAGTACCATATGATTCAACATTAGAAAGAACAATTAGAAATATTGAAAAATAATAAGAAGAAATAGATGATTTTAGCAAAATGGGTTGCAATTTAAATACTTCTAGAAATGAAAATGAACATCGTCAGAGACATTTAAGAGATTATTCTAATCCTATAGAAGATAAAATTTATTTGAGTATACAAAATCCTGTTGTAGCTGTCAGTTTATTTGAGCTTAAACCTGTTGTTATTCAAAGGATACAAAATAATCAGTTTGAGGGAACACCAATAGAAGATCCTAACTTACACCTTGTTAGTTTTCTAGAATTGTGTGCTACATTTAATTACAATAGAGTGTTGAATGATGTCATCAAACTTAGGGTTTTTTCCTTTTTCATTAAGAGATAATGCGAAGATGTGGTTAAACTTGTTAACACCTGGACCTATCAGAAGTTGGGGAGACTTATCACAAAAATTTTAACTAAATATTTCTCACCATAAAAAGCTGCTGAGGTTAGAAATGATATTACATCTTTTTGTCAGTTTGATGGGTAATCAATTTTTGAAGATTAAGAAAGATTTAATGATTTCCTTAGGAAGTTTCCACACCATGCGTTGCTAGATTGGTTAAAAATTCAAAATTTTTATAATGGATTAGTTTGATCTGTTACATCGATAATTGTTGCTACAGTTGGTGGACCATTAATGTTGAAACCATTCGATGAAGCATATTCATTAATTGAAGAGATGGCTATTAATAATTTATAATGGCCCTGTAAAAGGGTAAATCAAAAAAGAGTAGCTAGTATTCATGATTCTGATGCAATATCTATATTGGCTGCCTAAATAGCTACTATATCAAAGAAGATAGATCAATATGGATTGAATTATTTTGAGACACCACCTGTGGTTGAGGAAAACTTGTTGAGACAAATGATAAAATCTCAATCTTCTTATGAGACTTAAAATGCAATAAATAATCATTCTAGCGAACCTTATCCTAGTTATTATAATCCTAGTTGAAAAAATCATCCAAAATTCAGTTGGAGTAACAATAACTCTAATGTTGCAAATTTGTAATGGGGGAACAATGCTACTAACCCATTAAAAAGCTCCAACAACACAAGAAATCCAACTTATAAACCTTATTACCCTTTTAGGTTTTAATAGTATTTTGTAGAGTAACGAGAAGAAATTGTCAATGGAAGAATTAATATTGGAAATGGGAAGTCAATACAAAGTCAAGGAGCTACCATTAGAAACATGGAAAATCAGTTGGAATGTATTACTACTGCACTTAACAATAGCCTTCTAGGAACATTGTCTAGTAATATTGAAGTAAATCATAAAGAACAAAGTAGAGATTGAATTAAGGCTATTCAACTGAGAAGTGGAAAAGGATTGGAAACAAGAGTTCAAAAAGAAGTTGAAGTTGAAGTTGAAAAAGATGAGGTGAAAAATGAAAAATCTGATGAAGATTTTCATTTTGAGTTAGAATGTACAATCAAACCAATGATAATTACTGTAGAAAGAACATCATCTCCATTTCCTCAAAGTTTAAACCAGAAAAACAAAGATAACTAATTTTCAAAATTTTTGGAAATATTAAGGAAATTAACTATAAACATTTCATTTGTTGAAGCCCTGGAACAAATGTCAAACTATGTGAAGTTTATGAAGGATATACTTAATATGAAAAGGAAGTTTATGGATAATGAAACTGCTGCAGTTAGTAAGGAGTGTAACACTATAATTCAAAAAAAGCATCCTAACAAACTTAAAGATCCTGGTAATTTTAATATTCCTTGTGCAATTGACAAAAGATATTTTTGGAAAAGCATTATGAGTTTTAGGAGCTAGTATTAATCTTATGCCTCTATTAATTTTCAGAAGGTTGGGTTTAGGAGACATTTTAACTACAACTGTAAAACTTTAGTTAGCTGATCATTCGATTACCTACCCTAAAAGACTTATAGAAGATGTTTTGGTAATGGTTTATAAATTTAGCTTTCTTGTGGATTTTATTGTATTAGATATGTAGGACGATAAAGAAATTCCAATTATTTTAGGAAGACCATTTCTTGCCACTAGAAGAGCTTTGATAGATGTGTAGAAAGGAGAACTAACTATGAGAGTTACTAATCAAGAAGTTACTTTTACTATTGCTAAATTATTGAGAATCCTTGCAAAAGAGTGAGATATTGGGTGCTTCAGAAATGATATTAACAACTATTTAAGACATAAATATTTCATGAAGACATTTGAAAAGATATCTGTAAAAGAATATTTGAAATATGAGGACGAGAATAAAATTCAAGAGGAATCTATGTAATTGAAAAATAAAGAATTGGATTATGTTCATGAATAATTTGAAATGTTAGATCCTAGAGATAATACTAAAAATTTTATTTCATATATTGGGAAACCTCCTAAACTAGAAATGAAAACACTTCCTACATAATGAAAGTATGCATTTTTAGGAGATTTATCCACATTACCTGTCATTGTATCTTTAGAGTTAACTAATACGTAAGAACAAAAGTTGTTGGAAACTTTAAGAAGAAATAAGAAAGCCTTTGGAAGGATATTAACTGATATTTAAGGAATCAATTCTTAAATTTGTATGCATAAACTTTTTTTTAAAGAACTTCATGAACTAAGAGCTGGTCCTCAAAGGAGACTAAACCTTATGATGGAAGAAATTGTCAATAAATTGATTTCAAAAAGGTTAGATGCTTGAATAATAAACCCTTTTGTAGACAGTGCTTTAGTGAGTCCAATTTACTATGTTCTAAAGAACTGTAGTTTAACTGTTGTGACAAATTAAAATAATGAATTAATACCAACTAGATAAATCACTTGATGGCGAATATTCATAGATTTTAGAAAATTAAATTTTGCCACCAGGAAGTATCTCTTTCCTTAACCCTTTTTTGCCGTGATGTTAGATACATTGACTGAGTAAAGATATTTTTGCTTTCTAGATGGATATATCAGATATCATCAAATACATATTGCTCCAGAGGATCAAGAGAAAACAACATTTACTAGTCCTTGTAGAAGATTTTTATTTTTGTGAACGCCCTTTGGATTATGTAAAGCACCTACAACATTTAAAGATGTATGATGTCAATTTTCAATGTTTTAATTGAAAAAGGGATCAAAGTCTTTATTGATGATTTTTATGTGTTTGGAACTTCATTTGAGCAAGTCTAAAAATTTTAGATAAAGTTTTAGAATGATGCGAAAAGATGAACATAATGTTAAACTAGGAAAAGTGTCAATTCATGGTTGTAGGAGAAATTGTTCTTGAGCATAAAATTTCAGAAAATGGTATGAAAATAGATCCTACAAAAATACATTTTCTATTTAACTTATCATCACCTACTACTATAAAAGGAGTTAGGAGTTTTTTGGGACATGTTGGATTTTATAAGTGATATATTAAAGGTTTTTCGAATATTATGAAGCCTTTATGGCAACTTCTAGAAAAATGTAAAAAATTTGATTTCAACCATAACTGCCTTAAAGCCATTAAAACATTTAAGGAAAAATTGATCACTACTTCTGTAATTGTTTCACCTGATTGGGAGAAACATTTTGATGTAATGTGTGATGCAAGTGATAATGCAATTGGAGCCGTATTAGGGAAAATGTATGATAAGAATTTTAAAGTAATATACTATGCTATTAAGAATTTTAATGATGCTCAAATTAATTACACTACTACATAAAGAGAGTTATTAGCCATTATTTATGCTTTTGGCAAGGTTAGGTCATTTCTAATTGGAGTAAAATGTGTTGTGCAAGCTGACCACTCGGCTATTAAATATTTGATATAAAAGAAGGATGAAAAAACATGATATATTAGATGGGTGCTTTTGATGCAAGAATTTGATTTTGTTGTAGTTGTTATGAAAGGAATTGATAATCAAATTACTCATCATCTTTCTACGCTAGAACAAGATGAAACATTTGGTTTGGAAAAAGAAATATATGAAACTTTTCCTGATGAACAACTTTATGTTGTTAAAGGATGGGAAATAGTGTGGTATGCTGATATTATGAACTACATTGTTAGTAGTAATTTTGCCATATGGACTGACAAAACAACAAAAGAAAAAATTTATTCACGATGCAAGATTTTACTTTTGGGATGGATGACCCATAATTATCTAAACAATGCAATGATTTATTTATGAGAAGATGTGTGCCTTATAAAGAAATTCAAGAAATTATCTCAAAATGTCATGATTCTAAATTTTAAGGTCATTTTGAGAATGATTGAAATATTCACAAAATTTTACAATCTAGATTTCATTGGCCTACTCTATTTTGAGATGTTAATATATATATATATATATATATATATATATATATATATTAAACCCACCATGGCTGGTGGAATTGGTTTGAATGGACTCCAACAACTCATCCAAATCAACTTTTGTAAAATGTGGATCAATTTTAGAGCTCAAAACTCCATTTGGGATAAGTACATGAAGGGTAAATATTGCAAGGGACAACACCCCTCTCTCATCACCAAGAATTTTGGCGACTCTAGAATTTGGACTAATATGTTAAAAATCAGACATCTTGCTGAGGATATGTACCTTTAGGATTCGGGGAATGGTTAGGTGAATTTTTGGCTGGACCATTGGTGCCCCAAAGACTGGCTTAAGGTTCCCCCCACTGATTTCAACCCCCCCAACTCACTGTGTCTGATTTTGAAAGGGAGATTCCTGGTCTATTTCTAAGCTCCAATCTATTTTGTAGGAGCCTCAGCTCTCTAAAATTTCTAAAGTCAAATTTGATAAGAGCAGAAAAGATAGAATTATTTGGCACAGTTCTGTCAACCAAAGCTTAACCAAAGCCATCTATGCCAAACTTTGTTGTTGGGATTTGGTCCCTTGGGGTGAATCCATTTGGAACAAATTCCTTTCCCCTTCTATGTCCTTCTTTTGTTGGAGAATTTTCAACAATTTATAACCTACGGATGACATACTTAAACTGAAGGATTTGAGGGGTCCATCGAAATGCTATATTTGCATAAAGGATGAGGAGAGCCATAACCATCTTTTATTTAACTGTTGTTTGCTCAAGTAGTTTAGAAAAAGTTTGTAACCATAGTTAAGGTGGATGGCCTTGTAATGGATTGGTCTAGTCTCAAAGGTGGGTGGCATAGTTAGAAAAGAAGTAAATGTGAAGACATTCCTTTTATGGTTGCCTGGTTTCTTTGGATGAATAGAAATAGCACTAAGCATGATGACAAACACAGTCATCATTCCAAGGTTACCAAAAACTGTGCTTCTTACTTTATCAAGTTGGTTCAGTTCAACAACTTCCCTAATATTTGTAAATCTCCGTTCATAATGACCAGAGACTACTACAAGACTGAGAAGATTCATTGGAAATCTCCAGAATAGCATACCATAAAGATTAACATTGATGGAAGCTTCTTTGAGTATGGTGCAGGGGTAAGGGGTGTTTCAGGGATTCTTATAGCAAATGCTTGCTGTATTTCCATGCCCCTATTGAGGCTCAAGATGCATTAGAAGCAGAACTCATTGCAGTTTGCTGGGCTTTAAATTTTGCCTTAAAAGTTGCTTAGTATAAACTTTGGATTGAGGTGGACTCTCCACAACTCAACAAATTTCTTAATTCTGAACAGCTGTCTTCTTTACACCACCTACTTTTGAAACAGAAAATTTGGAACCTTAAAAAGTCCATTAACTCCAATTTGGCTTTTATCCACAGAGATGGTAACCAGCCTGCTAATTGGCTGGCTAGATATAGACTTTACACTAATTCCATATCTCTTACTACCAAGCCCCCTACTCCTCTTGCTCTCCTACTTCATGGTGATACAATGGAGACTCCACACCTTAGAACTAAAGTTAAGCATCTCAATGTCCTCTATTTTTTGGTTTTCTCTCCCATAGTTTATGTTATTTTTTTCTTCTATTATAGCTTAATTTGCTTATATATATACCTTCATATTGTGATAGATATATATAAATCTTGTACTCCTTTTTTTTTTTCTCTTGGTAGGGCTTAGTGTTGAGGATATATATATATATATATATATATATATATATATATATATATATATATATATATATATATATACATGTGATCAGTGTTAGAGAGTAGGTAATATTTGAAAAACAAATGAAACGTTTCTAAATTTTTATTTGGAAGTTAAATTTTTTAATGCATTAGGATTGTTTGTACATTCATTTGGAAATGTACATATATTGATTGCAACGGATTATGTGTCAAAGTGGATTGAAGCAATTGACTTACCTCGATTTGTTGCTCACAGTGTTTCAAAATTTTTAATCGAAAATATTTTACAAGATATGGAATGCAAGAATAATCATTACTGATGGAGGATCACATTTTAGGAATGCAATATTTGCTAAGTTCATGGAAAGACAAAATATTATGTATAGGATTGGAACTGCTTATCATTTCAGACTAGTGGTCTTGCAGAATTATTTAAGGATGAAGGTACAAACGATCCTAATAAAATTGATTGGTCCCCTAGATTGAATACACTATTATGAGCATAAAGGACAACTTATAATAAACATATAGGAATGCCCCCGTATAGATTAATGTTGGGGAAGAGTATAATTGGAGCATAAAGCCTATTGGGCTATTAAAGAGTTAAATTTCAATGTAAAAGATGTTGGTGAGAAAAGATAATTACAAGTGAACGAGCTTGAAGAAACTATGAATGAATCTTATGATAATGATAGAATATATAAGGAGAAAGTGAAAGAATGGTATGATCAAAAAATAATAAAAAAGGAATTTGAGCCTGGACACAAAATTTTATTATACAATACAAGATTGAAATCATTTTTTGGAAAACTAAAGTATAGGTGGATAGGGCCATTCACAACTGTAAAAGTTTATCCCTATTGAGCTATTAATATTGACGATATCAATACTTAAAATATATTTAGGGTGAACAAGCACATACTGAAACCGTAATTTGATGGTCAAAGGCTAGTTTTTAAGAAGATTTTAATGTTGGCTCACCTAGAGTAAAGACTGGGAATGTCGGGCTAACGACATTAAACCAAACACTTTATGGGAGGCAACCCATATTTATCGTATTTTATTTTGCTTATAGTTTATTTTGCTTATCTATTTTTATTTGGAATGTTATATATATATATATATATATATATATATATATATATATATATATATATATATATATATATATATATATATATATATATATATATATATATATATATATTCATTGTTTTATGAACTCCGTGTAATTGAGAAACTTAAAATTAAGTAAATATGTAGAAACATCTTTATTTACCCAAATTTATGGACGATTTGAGAATTAATTGGATTTAAAATGAGATGTTGAAATCTTGGAATTGGAGCCTGGGCATCAGATTGGCGCCTGAGGCGCCATTTTCAGAGTGCTAGCGCCTGAAGTGCTAGAATCAGATCTTGAAGCGCTACGGTGACCAGAACGACTTAAGACACTTCAAAAGGTATTTTTTTGAATATTTTTGGTGGGTTTCCATCCTAATAACTTTGAAAAAATATTCTTAAACCTATTTTATAGGGAAAAATGATGAAAGAGTCAACATTTTTTAAATCTAATGGCTTCCTGCTCTAAAGAAACCGCTAGATATGGAATTTTCAACCTAAGGAAGTTTGTCAGTTTTGATGCGCAGAAGTTATACAATAGAGTTCATTTAAAGAAGAGGTTAATCATGGAAAGGGGGTTTTTGAATCGAGGATTCAACACATTGAATACTCGAGAAGTTGAGAAGTGCTCTGTTATACCACTGTCGCTGTAGTTGTCGCTATGGTGGAAGAGTTTTACGCCAATCTTCATGGAATCAACCATGGAGTTGTTTATGTTCAAGGTAAGTGTGTACAATTCACTCCTTCAAGAATAAATGATATGCTTATGATTGAAAGTGTCCCTATTTGCCACTATCCAAATTTTGCCCCTACAATAGAAAATATGAACGAACTCTATCAATGTCTTATTAATGAAGAGGCAAACTAAGAGAGCAAAGATAATGTGAATGTAAGTTTTTCTTCATAATTATTGAAGCTTACATATAGGGTGTGGCATTTATTTCTTAATCAAAAATACTGCATACAATGAAAAGGAGTAAGGTGATTATGGAGAGTGTTAATTTGAATTGTTGTATTCAAACTGGAAAAACTATTGATGTGGGTTCAATAATTATGAAATCTATTTTGGGTTTGATGATCAATGGATCTACTACTGGATTGGGACATTCAACTACTATCTTCCTATTGTGCAGTCAATCTCAAGTGCCTTATGAAAGTTGGGAAAAAGTGCTTCTTTCTTGGAAGCCTATGAGCCCAAAAGTTTATTGCAATTGCATATGAATGGGGGATGAGAATCATATGAATATAATAACTGATCAATCATCTTAGATTTCATCACCTATTCAGCTTTACATCAATTCGAATGCACTTTTGAAAAGGATCAAGAAGATATAGAAAGAGGTACAGAACCACATGCATTTAATTTGGAATGTTTCTAAAATGTTGGATCATCTGTATTAGAGGATGAAGGAATATTTTTAACACACTGGATGTATTTAAGTTGGTTTGGTGGTATGTTCAAGAAACATGCTTGGATTGAGGATGATTTGATAGACAAATTTTCTTATAAACATTTTTACAACTTGTACGTGCACTACCAATCCATGCGAGACATCCAAGAGGATGAGATCAGAGAATATGTTTGAACTTACTTTATGCACAAAATGAGTATTTAGTATTGCTTACTTGTATTACGGTGTTATGGTGTCATGTTGGATTGCAGTTACTTTCACTATTGAGCTTTATTTGTGTCAGTTGTTGAGTACTTAGATTCTTAGTTTTTAGTGTTAAGATGTTTGGTTTTCTTTGGAACTTGAATTAAATTTTGTTGGCATGAAAAGTGACAATTTGTAATTGTGTGGATTTTAGATATAAATTTGAGTTTTGTGTTGTTTGTTAAAGTTTCGTGTTATAAAATTTTTTAATTATTATTATAAGTGTTTAATTAAGTTAGTTGGAGGTTGAATTACTATGGTACACAACAGATTTCCACAAAAAATGAAATATGAAAATTTTTGGGGTTGATGCCCGAGGTGCCAAATTCCCGAAAAAGCCAGGTTGGGTTAAAACTCATGAAATAGCGAATTAAAACTCCATTTTTACTACTTAAGACATCTCCAACCTCTAAACCATAATTTAGGGCTTGACATTGGGTGGATTTGAATAGATTTCAAGGACAAAAGATCTTAGATTTCATCTTATCTTAGTAAGAGCTTCACCTAGAAATTTATTAATTTTCACCATGGATTTATCCTACATTATGGGAAATCTGAAATTTGGGAATGCTTTGAAGAAGTTTAAAGAAAAATGATGGTGAAAGGTTTCTTACCAAATAGTATTACTTGTGGAATTAAATTTTTGATTTTGTAACTTAGTTGGATTTCCATAGATATTCTTATGGCACCATGTGTGAAAAGAGGAAAGTCTACGGGAGATTTCGATGCAAGGAGATTTGTCAACTATAAGGCCCAATATAACATTAATACCAAAATGGGCTCGAGGCAATTGATTCAACAGAGAGCATTTGCTAACCTAGGTGGCTAGATCAGAGGTTGATCGTCACTAAAAATTGGGAGAGATCTGCTACTTCATTGCAGTAGCTATTGTTCTAATAATCTGAGAGTTCTATGCTAACTTTCAATTTACTTCAGATGATCACATCATTGTGAGAGGTAAGCAAGTTTAATTTTCTAGAAGAAGGATGAATGCATTTTATGGATTGAGAAATGAGTTCCATTGTTAATATGCTGCATTCATGATGTTTGACTCATCACTGGATGAAGTTATTGCCTTTCTGACTGATGGAAGAGGAGAATGGAAAATTAAAAATAATAAGAAAGTTATTTTCTCCACTTCCATTATGAATTTTAAATCAAAGGTATGACATTACTTCATCACTGCAAAGTTGCTTCCAAAGAATCATCTGTGCGAAGTAACTAACAAAAGAGCTGTACTAAATTTCTGCATTCAATAAATGAAGGCGGTAGATATTGGTGCTCTTAAAGTACATAATCCTCAAAGTATGGCTAAGAGTGCTACAACTAATGGTTTGGGATACCCTGCCCGAATTTTCACTTTATTTGAAAAATGAGGCGAAGAGTTTAAAAGAAATTTAGAAATGTTGCAGCCACAGAAACCAACTGGGAAACTCAGAGTCTAAAGATTTGACTCATTTCCTAGATCTAGTAGTGGAGCTCCTGATAGACCGTCAACATTTGTTGCAGGGCAATCTAATTCCAGCTCTGCTTCACTGGAGAACATCATGGAGGAGTTTATGATCCAACAAGTTTATTTTGTAAATTTACAAAATAGGATTGGAGAGTTAGAAGCAAGTAATGCATATAACGATGAATATCAGCAAGTGAGAGTTCAATTTGATATAACTTATCAGGAGGCCATGATTAGATCTAAGGGATGATTCTAATGTGGAATTTCCAATTTGCCACGGTTTTAGTCCTTAGGTTTTGGATCATGAAGAAGAAGAAGAAGAAGAAGGTGATGATCAGGAAGAGGGTGATGACTGATATTTTAGGAGTTTGTTTGTTTGTTTGTTATTTTGATTGTTTCATTATTTATTTTCTTTAAAAATGTTGTAGTAGTAACTTTCATGTAATGTTGTATTGTGGACTTAAATATAATAGAAATTGTAGATTTTTATTTTTCTACCTTTTTTAGTTATTTTCTATTTATGATTATATTTTTATTTCTTAGCAAATCTTTTGAAATATATTGTGTTTCATTTAATGCTTTAAAGACTGTATTTTAAAAGTTAGCACCTGCAGTATACCAGAGCCCGGTTTCATCTTCAGAAATCCTCTACAGGTTAGTTTTATTTTTATGCAATTAGTGTTTTCTTTCACGTACAAAATTTTTGTACCTAACATTTTTAATTACTTAAAAATTTAAGTTTGGGCAAAAGAAAATTTTATTTTAAAAAAGAAGTAAACTGGTTTTTTTTTTTGTCCTTAATTAACTATATTTTAAAAATTAATTTAACATGAATCTGTATATTAAGATTTAACTTTAAATCACTATTTTTATGTTTTTAAATATTATGGTTAATTTAGTAAAATTTTTTAATAATGAAGGTCAATTCTAAAGTTAAAAGTATTTAGTGTGAAAGGATAAGACTATGTTTTTCTATTTAAAGTAAAGGAAATTGTACTTTTGAAGTACTAAAAATATTAGAGTTTCATGTAAGAAGAAAAGAATGAGACTTTATGAAAAAGTATAAAAAATAATATGAATTTGTAATGTGAAGAAAGGTAAGAGATTTTAACTTTAAGAAGAGGATAGTATAGTTCAAAATTATTAAAGGATATCAAGATATATTAATCCTCACTTGAAAAAGAAAAGAAAAGAAAGGACTGAAAGATCCTCACTATAAAAAAAAAGATAAGATATGAAAAAGAAAAGCAAAAAAAAAAAAATGTGAGGAGAAGCTTGAGGAGATGCCTAAAAAGAAATTGGTTTCACTTAAATCAATTTGAGGAAAAGGCTTTATTACATTTTCTAAACTTTTAATTGAGTATTAACACCCTTAATAGTAAAGTTTTCATGAAATTCTTTTTTATATGGATATTCTAAGTATCCTTGATATAATAAATTGTAGTTCTTCTTGAAATAAATGAAGATTCAAAAATCTTAGATTTGATTACTAAGTATTCTTATACTTTTAATTTTAATCTATATTAATAAATTTCTTTCTTAAACTATAAAACTTTATTTATTAAACTAAAGTATAAAAATTTGTAATTTAATATCTATCCTAAGTCATATTTTTATGTAATAATAATTATTAAACTAAAGTATAGAGTCACTTGAGGACAAGTAACATATAAGTTTAGAAAATGCCTATATTTGATATGCTAAAATAATGCGTTATTTTAAGTATACATTTTATGCCTATTTTTAGTGATATTATACTTTAATGAAGGGTATTTTCATATTTCTATTACAGGTATATCAATTTTAGATATTTGGAACAAAAGTAACAAAAAGGAGGAAATTTGGAGCCAAAATAGAGAAATTTGTGATTCTGGCGCCTGAGGTACCATTTTTCAAAGAACTTGCACCTTAACCTTTAGAATGAGTGCCTGAAGAGCTAGAACCCATGAAGATTTGGACTTAAGTTATTTGGCTCCTGTAGCGCCAGAATCAGCACCCGAAGCACCAAAATCGGCGCCTGAAGCACATGAGATGATAATTGATGGATTAAGGAGGTTTTGGAGAAATTTTTTAGTGAATTTTGAAGGCTTCAAATGTTTCAAACTCTCCATGGAGTGATTCAATGCATCTAGACACTTTGGAAAGCTCTTTAATGAAGGAATATGTCTCTTGAATGAATGCACATGTCTTTTGAGATTCAAAAGGTGTGACTTTTGGAGAAAATTTTGGAAGGAATTTTGAATTGCTTTTGAGAGTAGGCAACCACTAATTAAAGAGAGAAGGATTCTAGGCCTGAGGAAGAAAGGTAAGAGAGAGAGAGAGAGTTCGGTGGTGGCATGAGACAGAGTGAGCTACTTGGAGAATTTCTTCTAAGGGTTGTAAGAGGAGTGAGAAAGTATGAGATTTCTGATTCATTATACTTCTAAGAGAGAATTGAGAGTGCATATAAAGAGTGAAGCTACCTAAAGTGAAATTTTTGGAATTTTCTTGGGAAAGAGTGTGAGATAAGATGTGTCTTTTATTACTTTATTTTGTAAACATGTTTTTATATATGAAATCCGTGTTTTGTTGTTTCCTTATCATAATTTCTGAGTGTACTTCTTTATCCTTCTCCCTACTCTGAGATATGGTTTTGTGAAGAATTGATTTTATTTTATACACTTTTAAATGTTAATAATTTATAATGATTTGAACTATGTCTTCAATTACTTTTTGATCTGGCCAATTGAAATGTTAAAATATGTTGAGAAAAATATGATCCAAAAGTGCTAAGATTTCTATAATATTGAGAGAATCACATTGAATTTCATGGGTGAGAATGTAATCGATGGGGTTAAGTACAAAGAAATATGGAAATATACTTTGTTGGAAGCATAATTGGAGATTTTAAGGTGACAGATTAAAATCCACAATTTGGTCCAGTTGATTGGAATCTAACGCGAGATTGTTAGCCCTCAGAAAAGTGAGAAGTGGGAGCTCTAGAGTGAGAGTCGGTATCCTCTCAACCTAACCACATAATTAAAGACCAAACTTTGGATTAGTCAATGTTCTTTATACACTTGAAAAAGGGTAAAAAAAAGGATTGCTCCTATTTGGCACAATACAATTTTATATTAATATTTTTAAATGATTTTAATTTCGTCATAATCTATATAGTCATTCTAAAGGGGAATGATGCTTTCTTAAATTTGAACTCTTAATCACAGAAACTTTGTTTAGTTTTTATGTTACTTTTGAAGTTCAACAAATATTTTTGTTAACTTAGTTCTTTAAACATAACTTTATATAACATACACTCATTTACTTTAGATTTGAATTTTGTACTAAAGTTCTGTAGTTTGAATTTTGTGTTTTACACTATAGCCTTAAGAATTTCCTCCTCCCTGTGGGATCAATACTTAGGACTACATTAGAGCCCTTTATTACTTGAGTGATACGTATACTAGTGTTATTATAACAGGTTTGACAGTTTAAGAATTTTAAAAGATAAAATTACTTTAAATATAGTTAATTTTATTGAGATTGAATTACATATTTATTACTAGTGCTGACGTGTGAGTGTGTTTTGAAATATTGAAAAATACTTACAAAAGAAACACACAACAAACCTCACATCAACAGGCGATAGGGCAGCAAATGCCACAACTTAACTTTCCTCAATGATAACCTCTTTTCCCTTTGCAGTCAATGATGTGGGATTGGTGAAAGTAAATCTTGTAGAGGTAGGTGTAATGACTCTGCTAGATATAGGAGCAGCAGATCTAGCTGGTGAAGGAAAAACAGACTTGACAGATACTATTGCAGCTTCAATCTTCACCTTCTAGCAAGAGGAGAAGACCTAGTGGTAGTTCAAATTGAACTCAATGGATGGCTCTTGAATGACTGGGGTAGTATATTTCATGATAAAGAATGGGGTGGTTTTACCGAGCATAACCTCAAACTCGTCGAATCTGAATCCAAATTTGAACATGAGAGCAATGTTGCGGGCCTCTCGGCCAGTAGGCAAGTTACAGCAAAAGGTCGAAGTTGGAGATGCCATCATAGTAGCTTCAAAAATAAGTTTGAAGGGTTTATTATTGAGCAATACCTTGTAATTTTACTGCAAACACTAAAAATTAACAAAGGTCACTCTATGAACTTGGCACACCTATCTTATTTTAATTTTTGTGGTCCAACCCCACACAAAAAGAAAATTCCTAAATGACTCCTCAACCTCTTTATTTAAAGGTGATTAAATAGACGGCCCTGAAATCCAAAAGTGTTGACCATACTTACCTATGAAAGAAATGGGCACAACATGCCAATGGAAGAAGGGTAATCTATTCCATAAGGAACATGGACACATTACCGATATATAAAGATAAGACTTTCTGATCACAATGAGAAGAGAAATTGTTGCCTAGCACAGTTCCCAAAACATTGTCAGTCGCTAAATGTGGGAAGATGATTTTTTAACTTAATATTTATATTACGACTTTTAAAAGTAGAAGTTTAATTTTGAAAATGTAAGACTGAACTAATCCCATATATGTCATAGTTTAAATATATGAGCACAACACCCCAAATGATGCACCCATCCCAAGGATTAGACACATTACTTGCAAGTGAGACTCGATTAAATAAACAAAAGAATTTATGACATCCATTTTAGTCTGTGAAACCATTTATGTTGAACGAAAAACTTCCACTGTCTAGTACAGAAGATCAGATAGGATTTATATTAAACTAGGTTCTAATGTTTCCAATAAGAGCAAGACCCTATAGTTAATTATTTCTTAGACAATCAAAATTACCAAAGACCACTATCAATTTAGAACAAAAATTATTGTCTTAACAAATTTCAAAGTTTAGGACTTTTTAAGTTTGGACAAAGAAGTATCAAACTAGAAAGGCTAAAATTTAGAACATTTATTATGGAATCCAAATGAAGAGAACTAGGGGTTGTCACATATCCTGAGGATAGCTTCGGCGACTTCCCATGCTATCTTATGTTTGGCTTCAATTTTAAGGAAATAATAATAGATTTTTTATCTCATCAATTATTATTACTTGTGTCTTACATTTGCAAGACACAATCATACAAATAGCCTTGAAGATATGAGGTTTTACATCATTCAGAATGACAACCTCGGAATCTAAAGCGAGGTAGGGCTTAAATTGCAAAAGATTTTTGTGCAAAGGCCTAAAGATAAGGTAAGGATTTATGTCATGCTATACGATCTACCTCAAAATACTATGGCTTATTATTTAATTCTAAGAGAAGATTGTTATTGTAGATCAGGTTATTATCTCAAAGTTGTTCTTCGTAGACCCTAGTCATGCTGCCCAAGGAGTTAGCTCCAAGCTCCTTATTTAAGTGATAGCTCCAGGTTGGTTCAAAAGGATTTACTAAGTATGTTTCAATGCTTTGGAGGGTTAAAGTTGATTAGAGTGACAACGTTTAGGATTGTACAGTTCCCTCATTCTGGTACCGCTATTTTCTATTGAATTTACTTAGTGTAAATGAGTTGTTAAGCTCATTTAAACTGGGGAGATCTCATTAGAAATTGTAGGTTAACTTATCCAAGGGACTCCCGTAAATTCAAAAGGACATTATTAAAATCATAAAATTAACTTATCCAATAAGGATCTCTAAAAGTTTTAAAGGATGAATTTCTTGAACAAAGAGATATAAGTTTAATTTTCCTTCAAATTATTGAAATGTTCATAAAAGTAATTAGGTCATAACCCTAAAAAACTTTTAAAATCCTTTGAAGCACTTCAAGTTCATTTAGACTTATTTTGATGTTGAATTAATGATCCAAAGTTAAATTTAGCTTCAATAAATTAATACACATTTTTCTTAATGAACCTTATTATTTTAATTATCCCAAGAGCAGAATACTAAGACATTCATTTAATGTTTTATTTGAGAGTTATGTAAATGGATGCCCATAAAAACAAACTCAAGTCATTGAGGATTCCAGTACCACAATTAAAATTGTCGTGTTTAAAGGTACTCTTCAATTAACCACATTCTGCGTTATTAATCCTCTTTAAAAAAGTTTAAATATCAACAACCAAGCTCACTACTAAGCCCTTAAATCCAAATCTCAGGATAGATTTGCATTAATCCAAATGTTAAATTAATTGAATTTAATTCTCAATAAAAAATCACACTTATCATTTAATAAAAAAATAAGCGAATCAAATTTTCAAGTTATATTCATCCTAGCTTAAGCCAACAACCATGAGATCATTAAATTTGGTTGACTTCCAAGTTTCAGTAATGTATACAATTACAATTTTACCCTCATTGTGAAAAGGTGACAAATTTGATTCTACCTCTTAAACCCTCATGTTCTAAACATCCAAGAGTATTTTTTTTACGATCAAAATTACCTATTTACCCTTTGATTAAAACTAAAATTGATGGCATCAAAATCCAAGATTACCACTTTGCCCCAATGGCCCCTCCACTTTATAACTCATCAAATACAACTTAAACGACCTTAAAATTTTTATGGTACCCCACTGATGGGTCAATTAAAATACCAGAGAATAAATTATGATTTTATTTTTATTTTTATTTATATTTTAAAAATTATTTTAGCTCAAAAATAAGGATTTTCAATGTTAATTTACATAATTAATCATAGTAAAGTGTTTGTCCATGAGAGAATTATTGTATGTTAACTTATGTTAGAGGAGCACTTAGAAAAAAATTAATGATTTTTTGAGTTATATTTTAATTATTATAATTATTTATTTATTTTAGTGACTAATTAAATAAAAATATATATATTAATTTTAAAAATTACTTTTTATATTTTTTTATTAGATCTCCCTTAGTTTAGAAAAATCAGAGAAACAAACCTTTAAATTTTATGATTTTAATTTTTTTGTAATTATTTGAATGAAAAATTTAGGAAAATGCTTTTTTAGCATTTAAAAATACATTATTAAATTATAAAAATTAGAAAAAAATATTTTAAAGGGTCCCAAGTGATGAGGGAACAATTTAGAACATTTAGATGTTCTAAATTGAAACTAAAAATAACATAAAATCCACTTTAAAAGACATTAAAACTTAAACATGAACCTAAAAATGCAACTAGGTTTGAGAAGATAGGTAACCCATGGTTGCTAACAAAAAACCTTCAACCATTTGTGGCTAATAAAACTGCAAACATAATGACATGAAACAATGGAACCTTGGGATCCTGATTGTGTCATCCCAAAAATAAACAAAAAATTGATTAAAATTAACAAAATTCAATCGATTAATAAATCTTAAACAACCTATGAATTTTCTAATCCCTAAAATCTGAATAAGACA
Source organism: Phalaenopsis aphrodite (assembly GCA_003013225.1). Classification (NCBI taxonomy): domain Eukaryota; kingdom Viridiplantae; phylum Streptophyta; class Magnoliopsida; order Asparagales; family Orchidaceae; genus Phalaenopsis; species Phalaenopsis aphrodite. Next base: position 99,589 of record NEWO01000208.1, read on the forward strand.
ATAAAACCTAAATTGAACCCTAATGAACAAAGATCACCAAACGCAACTTGAACATCTATGTTCAGATCTACAAAGATTTCTTGGATGACGCAATTTGTGGTTGCTAACAAGAATCTTCTGGGCCTCGTTTAAAATTCCTTCGGACTAAGTAGATTTGAATACTTTATGGCCATGGGACGACGGAGCCATAAACATCTTGACTACGTTATTTATAATTTTATTCAACCAACTAAATTGACAAAATTAAAACATAATTTCATGCTAGTCCCTTTTTGTTTGCCGGTTTACTGAAGACATAAGAAAAATTATGCTTTAGATTTACTTTGCATGTTATAGGGTGTGCTAACTCTTTTTTGCAGGATAACATTCTGAAGCAGAAAAGGTGATCTCAAAACAAAAAACAACAAAACAACAACAAAAAGAACAACAATAAAACAAAGATAATAAAACAACAAAACCTCAAAACAAAATGACAACAACAAAAAAAACCAAATAGAAGAAAATGAAAACATAACAACATGACATGACATAAAACCAAACCAAACAAAACAAAAACCAAATGACATGACGTGACATAAATAAAAAAAAACAAACAAAACCCTTAGGGATGAATCAGATTCTTAGAAATCTATTGCCCTATGAATAAGAATTTGATGATTCTTTCCTTGAACTTGACATTTCTTAGAAGAACAAGTGTTAGCATTAATCAGAAGTTTTCTTAGATAGTATTGAATGTCTGAGATGTAGTTAACTATGGGAACTTGCACTCATAGGAGAATGAAGCACTCGGAATAGCTAATATACCTAAATTTCTTATTATCAAGTTTTTCATGCGGTTTTCTTTATAAGAGAAATTGTTTTCTATATAATGTCTACCATAATGAAGATCATAACGACATTTCTTTTTCTCATGTTTTGTATTTTTAGCACTTTACTTCCCTTCTAGTCTCTTGACATTTGAGAATCTTTTACATGACTCAAAAGAATAAGTTACTTGGAGAATAAGGGCAATAAAATAGATAAATAGAGTGGCAACACTTTTCAATATCAAACCAACGACATGACGAAGGGAATTGACAACGACAGGAATTGACATGACGCTTTGGTTGCCACAAGCGAGGCCACAATTACAATTGTTTTGGAGCTTTGTTTTTGTCCCACAAATTTCCTCTATGCTTTAAATCGATCTATGGTTGGGAGTGCATAGGAGTTCGATCAAAGGGTGGTGTGACCTTGGTTAAGTCTTGTGTAGAGGGCTTGGGAGAGGGGGATTTTCATTGATAATTTGGTTTTGAGGTATTATGAAGCTTTAGAAAAAGCTGATTTAGACTTTGGTGGAGTTTGGGCAGATGTCCAAGAAATTTCCTAATTTTTTGTGGTAAAATTAAGCTCAAGCTATGGATTTTAGTGGCTAATACCAGTGGGGTTGAATTAGGAAGGCTAGACAATGCTCTAAAAGTAAATTGGCAGAGGTTCCTCAAGGAATTGGCAACTCTCTATGATTTTTTGTCGAAGGGGTGGTTTAAATAAAGGAGGAAGTACAACTTTATTGGCAAAGCCAATGAGTGCAAAGTGTTATTTTTGTAGAGGGCTGAGCGGTGCAACAATCCAATTGGAAAGATCCAGATTGAACGGGTTTAATTTAGGATTCAAGCCATGGTGGTTCCTTTCAGGTTTTTGGTTTTCTGGCCACTAGACTAGCCGGTCAGGCAAGGGGAGGTGGTTAGCTGGCTTAGGGAAGTTCAGAAAAGTTTTAGGGCCACAGTTTCACTGAGGAGTGGGCTAGAGCCTCTAAAAAAGCAAATTTTGATTGGGAATCTCTTCTTAGATATTAGGGAAGCATTAAGAAGACAGAATTTAGAGTTTTGAGTGGGTTTCTATGAGACCCAAAAACAACCCTAGAATTGGTGAGTGAAATTAGGATAAGTCAGTGGGTTTTAGGAGTTGAATCTAGAGGGAATCAATTTCTAAGGGCTTGGAGAACAAACTTGCTATTGAGTGGTTTTGGTATTGGAGACTGTCAACGGGTCTTCTACCCTTGGAAGCTCATAATTTGCCCTTTTTATAGCCATTGGATATGCCCATGAAGCTTGGGATGACTTGGGGAAGGTTGGTGGTGGTGTAGGGGAGTTTGGAGAAGAGAAGGGAGGTTGAGCATATCCATTTGTGTCTTCCTCATGCATCTTCATCAGGAACCTTAAAATCAATATGTTTGATAACCATAGCTTGTTCCCTCCCCATTGGATAATTTTTTAGGTGGATAAGGCTTCTTAGAAAGATTTGAATTAGCCCCCCCCACATGAACTCACGTGCCATTTAATGATTTTGGGATGATATGACACATATACCTTCTCATTCACAATTTTCATGATTTTGTCATGATGACCCTAATTATGTATATGATAAGGGTTTGAATGAGTCCTACTCTCATTGGATGAGGATTGAGGTGAGTGATGATCTCACTATATCTTCCTTCAATATTTCAAGACACATCCCTCTTCCCTTCATGATGGTTTTATAATGGATTTTTTCTTGATTAAAAGATCATGACTCATGGATCTTTCATGAATGTTTTCATGTTATGGTAGGTTTCATGGGTCATGGGTGACCCATTGGCAATTTGTGATGAAGTGAATTTATGGTTTAAGTATAAAACATGGGTTTAGGGTGGCCATGGGTTTTTTCTTTCCATGTGTTTTATACCATGATTTTAAACTTAAATCCTTGGTCTTATAATCTTTAATTTCATTCTCTTTAATCAAGTAAATGATTAATTAACTAAGAGAATAAATTAATATGTTAAAAATACCAAATTTTAACAAAAATGGTAATGTTGACCAAGTTTCACTAAGATGATCATGGTTAGCTGTGGTTGACCAATATAGATCCATAGTTGACCAGGATGACTTACTTGTCCATGGAATAGTTATGTTAGTCTTGGGGTCATTGGATTTGGTGGTGTGACTTGGGTTTGATCAAGGTTAACCAAGGTTAACTAGGATGGTCAAATGGACCACATGGTGATCATTTGGGCCTGCGAATGACCAAATGATCAATGTGGTGACCATGAGGTTCAAAATTAATCATTTTGATGAAAGTTTTACCAAGTTGGATTATAATTGACCAAATGGTCCAATTTGACCAATTTAGTGGTGTTTGGGTTGACCAAATGGTTCAGTTTGACCAAGGTTGACAAAAGTTGACCTTTTGGACCAGGGTTGACCAATTTTACCAATTTTTTCCAATTGGTTCAAATTTGACCCATTGAGCCTTAGGGTTAGTCCTTTGAAAAAAATTTGAGTCAGAATTGACCAAATTGTCAAGTTTGACTAATTTGACCCTAGCGTTGGCTAAATGGTCAATGTGATGACTATTAGGTCAAGGGTTTACCAAATTAGTGTTTGTCATTACTGATCTGATCACTTTGGGTGTTAATATGGTTTGAACCTAAAAAGGGTATATGAGATTCTTGAGTTGATGTAGGTGACTCAAGGCATGTCCTGTCTCTAGGTGTTAGTTAAGGGTCCTTACAAAAGTAAGGTCAATAAATGGGCACCCAATATGTGTGGGATACTGAACAAGTATGCCACACATATTGGCATTGACAGAAACGGTCCAGATAACCTAATGAAATTATTAGTTTGATGGTAGTCTTGTAAAGAATAATATGATTATACCGTGTTAGAAAATTGGTCATTCAATTTCTAAAGTCTACTGGGGAGAAGAATGTCATGACTATCATAATTCGTTGGAAAGAAGCCCTTACATCTTACAGTAAGTGGGTGACTGCCATTATCCATTTAGAGAGGTCTTATATCATTTCTCAAAAGTGTATAATATCAGTTTTGGGAAGAAGCTACAATGTGACTTATATCCCATCTTATAAGAAAAAACTATAGGAAAGTCATAATTTCGTGTCAGGATGGTCTTACGTCTGATAGTAAAAGAGAGAGTAGAAGCCATATTCCATCTAAGGAGGTCTTATAACACTACTCAAGGATTTCAATTGTCATCGTGTCTATCTTGGGAAGGAATGATAAGAGGCATATATCTTATCTCAAAGGAAAAGATGAGAGAAATGACATAATTTCGTGTCAGGAAGGTCTTACATCCAAAAGTAATAGAGAGAGTAGAAGTCATATTTCATTTAAGGAGGTCTTATACTACTACTCAGAGATGTCAATTTTGGTATGTCTATGAAAGACATATAAAGAGAAAATGTATTGTTCCAAGGGTTCCGCCGGGGATTTTGATTTTATGTGTTGAAATTATCATTTTGAAATTATGTCAGTGTTCATTTTAGCATTTCTTGACATGCACAAGGATCATTAACAGCTGAAGATCTTGTCTTTTATAGCAAAACTAGAGTTCTTTTTCACCATAAAAGATAACATATAATGATACATAGGATGTCAGTAGTATATCATACATCAAACATCATGTCAAGGCTATCTTCAAAATGTGGTACAAATTATCAGATTCATCTTTTTGTCATGTCATTAGTCTCAGATACTAGTAGACCATGAATGAATATCCTGAACTCCGAGATATTTTGGAATAACTTCCATTGAGCAGAAATCGGATGCTCAGACATTCATAGGTCACTAGTTTCAAAGATTGTCGCCCTTCGAGTTTAGGCAACACTTGATATCCAATAAGGCGCTTGCCATTGCGCATCCTCCGTAGTGTTATCGAGATCTATTGCATGCTCACACTTGGTATGTAGTGCTTAGCTACGCCAGCTCTATTTCCCTCTATGACTAACAATTATCCTCAGGGAGAGGAGTTTGATAAGAATTAAGGAATTCTCTTGGGCACACTATCCGTATTTCTATTCCAAACATGATACAAGCCCTTTTTAGTAATGATAATTTAGAGAAGGGACATTCAAAATCATAAATGTCAATATGGGGATGGATACAAACTCTTTCTTCATAGATTTTGATGATGGAGCTGTCTGGAATACAACTAGATGACATTATGTCCCAAGTCGCCAATTGATGATCTGGATCAACACCATAGGCATCGAATCCACTTGTTCATGTTGTAAGATCTCTAGAGTGTTTGCATCTTTATCCTTAGCATAGTTATAGAAACGTCTATATTGGATAGTTACTATTCTTTTGAAATGTATTCTTTTGTTTTGTTTATAGTAAGTTCTCCTTTTCAGATGTCTAGTTTGTCTGTAATCGCGCGCTTCCATCACATGTTCAACAAAAGCTGCTTGTTCTTCTTTATCAAAGACTTTAGTGAACAACTGGATGCTATCAAGTATGTTGAATGTCAGGCCATCAACATGCTTAAATTGTTAAAAACAGTGTTGTTTGATAATCTGATAGTTTTTCAGCTCTTCTTCAGAAATAATTTTTTGATCGATTTGTTCATCTGATGTTGTGAGGTCGATAATTGATAGATACGTACTCGGAATGAATATAATCCTTTATATTACTTCTTCTTCTTCAGGATGCAAATTTTCGACTCCTAGAACAGGATATACCTCACCAAGTGTAGACTAAGGAATTGGAAATTGAAATTTTTTATTATATTCATCCATGGAATCCATGTCTTATCATCCATTTTCTTCAAGTCTTTTAAGTCTTTTATTATAGTCTCCTCTTTGAGTGTGAGTCAATCCTGATGTTATTTTATTGACTCTACCAATGGATGCTTCCATAATTCCTTGTGATGCAGTAGCCACCAATGATATCAGTTTTCCAGTGTAAAGTTTTCATTTTTTTTTGTCAGCCCCACTTTTTCCTTAGTGGCATGTTGTTGTCGGGTTCTGAATTCCAACACAAGTGATTTCCCCTCTGCTTATCCTTTGTTCACAATGGATAGCAGTGGTTCATTATACAATAATTCAACTTGTGTCAGATCAAAATTGAAATGGATTCTTGATCATATGTTGATGCATTGATGGTCCAGTGCCAAACATACACCACATCATAAAGTGAAGAAAAGTCTATTGTTCGACATTTTCCCTGTAAGTGATAGGTAAATGTAAACATGCCAGATCCAATTTTTTGTTAATTATTGTAAATGTCAAGAAATTTTTGTTTGAAGATTCATTCACTTTGTTTGAAGAAGTTGTGCTCACAAATAACTGTCTGATAACCAAGAAGGAAATTGCAAGGAGACACCATTGAAAGAAACTCAAATTCATTTTGTTATTATTTTCCCATTTTACAGATAAGTAATTTTTTTCATGTCACATAATACTGTTTTTGCATACCGCCCATTGATTGGGGGTAAAAAGCTTTCTCCTTGACAAGCAAACGACTGATATGATCCTCCAAAATATGTCTTTTCAACTAAATACGGTCCCTCCCATATTTGTTCAAATTTTCCACTTTTTTTTTATGAGCGAGGATAGGTCTTCGAAGTAATAAGACAAAACCCCCAATTTGAAATGTCCTCAGCTGGAACAATTTGTTGTGAGCCCATACCATTTTCACTTGACATAGTTCAAGATTTTGTTGAGTTTGTAGACGTTTACCTTCAAAACTCTCAAGTTCTTCAAGTCGTAATTTTGCTTTCCCTTCTTCAATGATTTTCTTTGCGACTGCAATCCTGAGAGAAAGATATTGCATTTCAAGTGGAAGTACGACCTCAAAACCTTATACCAAAGCAAACGGTGTTGATCGCGTTGGTGTTCGGTATGCAGTACGATAGACTCATAGAACTTCTATCAATCGTTCATGCCATTGTCTTAGGCTATTAGTCAATGTCTTTTTTATAATTTTAGACTAGTGTTTTGTTAAAAGCTTTAGCCAAACCATTGTCTTTGGGATAGTAAATTGTTGAATATCTCCAATATAGTCCATGTGTTTGGATGAAGTTGTTCAGTTTTGTATTTTTAAAGGATAGTCCGTTCTCTGATATGTCCCTTCAAGGAGTTCCAAATCTGTAGACAATGAGTGTTTTGAAGAACTATAGAAGTTATTCTACCTTTACTTTACTGAGCGATACTGCCTCTGCTAATTTGGAGAGGTAATATGTTGCAGCTAAAATGAATTGATGTCCTTTAGATGATGGAGGGTTTATAGGGCCCACTATGTCCATGCTCTGACATTCAAATGACCAAGATGCAATTCTTGGATGTAGTACATTTGGCGGTTGATGTAAGACTACTCCATGTACTTGATCTTAATTAAATTTTATTGTAGCTTCAAGACACTCAGTCATCATCGTCGGTGAATAGTATCCCATTCATTTTTATTTACATTTTCATTTTTGGTCCAGATTTCTGTGCACCACATAAACCTGAATGAACTTCTTTAATGATTTCTTGAGCTTTAGACTAGTTTAAACATCTTAACTACATCTGATCGAAAGATCGTCTGTAACGAACATAATTTACTATAGCATAAGAAAATGCTCTTTGTTTAATTTAGGCTGTAAAGGAATTATTTTCAGGTAATTGTCCAGTTTGCATAAATTGAATAATTGGTTGTCGTAAATCATCCTCTTCTTTATCAATTTTTGTCATTGTCATTGTCAACTTGTCATTGTCAACTTGCAAAAGAACTCATCGTCATCTTATAGAAATTAGAACGTCATCCTCTTTTGGATAAGCAAACTATTTTTCTAGTTTAACTAAAGTGTCTGTTAGAGAGTTGTCTCGTTTCAGAATTAGGGAAATGTTACATTTGGGATTTTTCGAAGCAATTTCATAGTGTAACAGAAATATTTTTCAAGTCATGTTTTCAAAGTTCTGTATTTTCCCACAATTTGATTAATGATTAGTTAGGAGCTCTGCAAATGTCGATATCTTTTATTTTCATTTATATCGTCAGTTCTAAACTGGTTATGAGCACTTCATACTCAGCTTATCAGTCAAATGATAGGAAAACATCATCATTGCTTTGTTTGGAGTGAAGAAAATTAATCCTACTCCAGCTTTTACAGGCATAACTATTTTTCTGTCATTGTCGTTTTGAGCAGATGAAGCTCTGTCAAACTATAATTCCAAATTTTGTCTATCAGAATTTTTTATTTCCAATACTGGCTCACAGGAAAATCATCATTAAGAGGAGATTCGGCTGGTATTGGGTGTGCTACTAAAAAGTCTACCAAAAATTTTCCTGTAACAGTGCGTAGAAGTGTTATGTCAAACAGATGCACTTTCATTGCCCACCTTGCGAATCTTCCACAAAGTGTTGGTCGAGTTATTATATATTGCGAAGGGTTAACTCTTAAGATAACATTTATCATATGAGATAGCATATAATGTCTTAACTTTTGAACTACGAATATCAAAGCTAAACAATGGTTCTCAATTGCAGGATATTTTATTTCAGTTGGGACCAAACAACGACTTAAGTAGTGTAATGCATTTTCTTTACCCTCATTATTAACTTGAGCCAGTAATGCTCCAAGGAAATTATCTATTGCCACATTATAGAGGATTGGAGGTCTCCCTTATATAGGGACTATTAAAACAAGAGGTGTTGTCAGATATTGTTTGATTTTTTTAAAGGTGTGATATCATTTTTCATCCCACACAAATTTGGTATCATTTCCAAGTCAAGGCGGTTAGAGGTTAACACTTACCTGATATATTTTAAATGAAACATCAGTTGTATGTTAGTTTTCTTTAGAAAGATTGTAGTTGGGTTAAATTTTTAGCAAGAATGTTCAAAATGGCTTAAATTTTTAGGGTGTCAACTTCGATCCCACGATGTCAAACAACAAATCCTTAATGCTTCCCTCATGTGACACCAAAGGCGCACTTTAAAGGATTCATTTTAAGATTAAATTATCATAATCATTTGAAGACATTTCAGAAATCGTACACATGATCATCTTTTTCTTTACTTTTTACAACCAAGTCATCCACATAAAAATAAACTTGATTGTGGATAAGTTCATCAAAAATTTGTGTCATGACCCTTTGATAGGTAGCACTAGCATTGATTAATCCAAACAACATTACTTTGTAGCAATATATTTGAATGCGTGCTCGAAAAGCTATATTTAGCTCATCTCCTTGAGACATTTTGATTTGATTGTATCCAGATGATCCATCCATAAAGGAGAATATTTCATGTGTTGATGCAATGTTGACAATCAACTATGGAATTGATAAAGGAAATTCGTGCTTTGGACAAGCCTTGTTTAGATCTCTGAAATATATATAGACCCAAATTTGACCATTTTTCTTCTTTTCTGGCACTATGTTAGTCAGCCAGGTCAATTATTTCTCTTCTCGAGTAATACTGCAGTCGATTAATTTCTTGACTTTGACAATGACTTTTTGCTCAATTTTGACTCTCATTCGTCTTCGAGCTTGTTTAACAAGAATCACTATTTGGTTTAATCTAATTTTATGGATTGTGACTTCTAGAGCGAGTTAAGGCATCTCTTCATAACTCCAACCAAAGCAGTCTTTGTATTCTTTAAATAGATGAACTATTTATTTTGCTTCAATGTCATTAAGGAACGGACTAATAAAAGTTAGTTTCAGAATTTTTTCTATTCCTAATTTTACTTCATCTATTTTATCGATTGTTGAGTTAATTTTATCATCAAATTCTTGTGGCGCATTATTGATTGAAAGATCAGATGTTTGCACATAATCAGGTCCTTCGGTGTCAACTAGGCAAAACATTGTGTCATCTAGAGGTTCTAGGTTACTAAATCCAATGCTTTTTTAAAGTTATGAATTTGTTTTTTATCATTCTACAGTTTTTTAAAATGATAAGATTGATCTAATTTCCATTATTTATATATCAAACCATTTTGAATAAAATTTTCAACACACAGAGAATAAAGTTCAAAAAGGATTTTCATTGATTTCATGAGATTTTCTTATTCAAGTGTTACATTTATCTCGGAACTAGAAGAAGTAGAACCAAGTTAGAATTTTATAGATTTTCTGTCCACACCATTTACTTATTTGACCACTAAGTTCTCAATTGTTGATGGAGTAATTGGGGTCAGGCTCATAGCATGTATATAGTGATTAATTCGTTCGTACATGGACTCATTTTCTTTTTCTTTATCTTATTTTTCAACAGATATCTTAAACTTTGGTTCTTTTGAAATTATCAATCTTGTCTTTTTTTTTTTTACTTTTTCTTCTTCAGAAAACAAACAAACTTTGAGTTTTGATGATTTCTTCATGTCAATTGTCGGATTTTCCCTCTCTCGTCCTCGTCCCCGACCTCAACCTCGAATGGGAGTTTGATGAGAGTTCTTATCCTTTGTGGGAGTTGAAGAAAAGTATATATCAACTTGTTTCCCTTTGTTGTGCTGTTTCTCACTCATTCTCTTATTTTTTTCCTTTTGTTTTGTATTTGTTGTCATTACTACATCTCTAAAAAATATCTTTTTCTCTATTGGATCGTAGCATGAAACATCATCATGTACACCAATTTCATGGACTATGAATGGTTTTAGATCTCCTGTAATACAACACTCTTGTCCTTTCTGTAGATATTTTATGCATTGATGTAGTGAAGAGGGAACTATCTTATGCTCATGAAGCCATGGTCTACCAAGTAAGGCATTAAAAAAAGTTTTAGAGTTGATGATGTGGATATTTGTCATTGTAACAAAATTTTCCATTTTTAAAAGTTGAGTACTTGATCCAATAGCTCATTCACCTTGTTGGTTGCATCCTTGTAACATTATTTTATCTCTCTTTAGCTGCGGAGCTTTAATGTCCTAATACGTGAGAGTTCTCAGGTTCATAATTTTAATCAAGGCACTAGGATCAATTAGCACTCTTAGAAGTGTATTGTAGTTAATATTCACTAAGATGTATAATGGAGGATTATGTTCAATTGTTATGAGCAACAAGTCATTCAATGAGAATGTAATTTTTTTCTTCTTTTCCATTGAGTAATCCTTGCTTGAAGAAGTACTAGCAAATTGAACTATACAAATTTTTGGATCTGGAAGAGCTTTTAACAGCGACTCTCTCATTTCTTTGTGAAGGATAAGGGCATCATAGATGCTCAACTTTGCTGGTAATTTTGTTAAATGGACTAATGCATTATAGTCCACTTTGTTATGAGAACTGTTGTTGTTGCCTTCAGATCATCATTCTTGTACAAAAGGAATGGTTTCTTCTGGTGTCATGTTTAGTTTTTCTTTTTCTTTTGGTGTCATCCTTGGATGTAGAGCCCTTCCACTTCCTAATTTGACTTAAGCTATTTCTTCAGGTGTCTCATTTGACACATTTTCCTTAGATTCAGAGAGTTCCAATTCTATAGAAATTGGTACTCCTTGTAATTCAAGCGTCCTAATATCGTCTCCATTTTCATTTTTCTTAGAGCTGTCAATGTCTTCATTGTCGTTAAACTCATCGAGATTTTATACGAGTTGAGTATCGTCTATAAGATCAAAATTAGATTGTTCTATTTCAAGGATAGTATTAAAAATAGACAAGATGTAAGCATAATTGGAAGTATTATTACTCATGCTGGAGATAAAGTCCTTCAAGGTTATCTGCTTGAGGGATTTTCTCCCTTTACCCAAGTTAACTATCCTAGTAGATTGTGGAGGTATACGAGAAGTAGAAGATATAAAGGAAACAACAACCCCTATATCTAAAAGAGCTCTACATTTTTTTTGATTCTTTCTTTTTATTTTTCTTTTTTTTCTTGGAAGATTTCATTATCGTTGATGTCGAACCTTGAGTGATTTGGAAGTCCCCAAAAGTATTATAAACAGATTTTCCCTGAGCAATATTATCATTGTTATCATTGTTGGAAGGATCACTAGGAATATGTTTATCAACCGAAATCATATTAACTGAAAATTTTTCAGGTTCTTTAAGATATTCTTTGAGGATCACTATATCCTCATCTTTGAAGTTACGCTCCACCTAATCTTTGAAGACATAAAATTCTTCTACTTCATGTTCGATCATCCTATGGTAAGGACAATAATTGGGATTATCCTTCATATCGACTTCTCCCAATATTCTAGCTTTGGGCAATCTAAATTCCAGTATTTTCAGCAAGCTATGGAATATTTTTCCAACTACTTTTTTTTTTAATGGATATTCTTTTTTCATCCTCTGGGACATTGATTTCTTTTTTGTCGATGATGGGGTTGATTGTTGAAATTGCAGTTGTGATGATGACTAAGATTGTTGTTGATTTAAATTTTATCATTGCTTCTTCGGCTCAGGTTGAACTTGCATCACTTGCTTACCCTTGTCTACTATTGAGACATTTCCTGATTTCATTTCAAATGTCTTAACTAGTTTTGCTTTCTTGGTCTTTTCTGTTACACTCATCTGCTTATCTTCCTCATGAAGGTTGGTAGTCATGCTGAATATTTTTACAAAGGTCTTTATCATAAATACTTTAAACATGAATGCTATAGGACCATGGATATTTTTTAGCAAAATTTCAAGTGCATGTTGTTCCTGAAGTTGTGGTTCAAATTTCATGCTGAGATTTCTTCAGCATAAAATGTAATCCATAAGGGTTTCCACTGGCTTTTGTTTCTCCACCACTAAGTCTCCAACCATTATATGATGTTTTTCTCCAGTGAATCATTCGATGAAGAGATTTTCAAGTTTAGTAAGCGTCTTAATAGAACTATTGGCAAGTTTTCAATACCAGCCAAAATCAACTTCGGTAAGATTGTTAATGAATTAACAAAATAGAAGAGCATCACTTTATCTTGCGTTGTAGAATCTTGCGCTAAAAGGTGTCAAATGTTGATGAGGATTACCTATTTCATCAAACAACTTGTAGAGAGGTAGAATAAATCCTTTAAGATATGAGACATAATCAAATTCCTCCATATAAGGCTTCCCTTTGGACTTAAGTATATGGTCCTAACCTTAGCTATTGTTTCTTTCACTTTTTGTTCCACATTTTGTGTAATTCCTTTCTCTCGGATTCCGCTGTGGGTGGACTCTTTTTGTCTTTTAGTGCTTTCCTCAATTTCTTTAGGTTCTTTTTTGTCTCCAAGAAAATCTATTGCTTTGGGTCTAATGATTTCAAAGGCATGCAAAGTAGTTGTTTGAGGTAAATTTTGTAAAGTTTTCATCATTTCTTTGATCTTTTGTTTGAGAAGATTCATTTGCTCATTTTGTTGTTGAATAATAGTCTGTAAACCTTTTGTTAGGTTTTCTTCGGCTTACAAAGGTAGTTCTTCTGCTGCAGAAGTGGCTTGTGTATCCACCATGTTTATTTCTGCATATTCTTCACTTGGAGCATTTGAAGATTTTTCATTTCTCCATGTCGATAATCATTTGATGTTGGCTCTTAATTTTTTCAGTCTTTTTTCAAATGTTTTAACAGGATGTTTTCCATAAATTTTTTTTTGAGAGGTGTCCATAAAAGTATTCACATCATTAGAGATTCCTTCCAATATCTCATGTGATATTACAAGAAGTATATCATCAGGATGTGATTAAGAATGATCTACAGCTTGTAACTCCACATGATCTTTCATTTTAGTAGATTTTTCTTCTGCCTCTAAGATTATATAATCATATATCATTCTTCCTCTTGAGATTGTCATATTTCTACTCTTGGTCCTAAATGAAAGAACCAAGTATATCAACTTTCTGATGGGAATTGATGGTTCATTTCTTGATTGATGGAATTTTCTTATGCATGGAGCTTCCTCTTCATGGATGGAGAAACTGCACATCCAAATTTGTCCAAAAGTCATGAAATCAAACATCTTTCATTTCATGCAAGTCAATTGAACACGGAATATATAGTCCGTATTGAAGAGATATTTTATCTTTGGAAAGATTGGATTGTGTTATCTTCTTACTCGATGGGAACTAGTAAAACTTATTTTTCTTTGAAGAAGGTGTGTTCCCAAAACACTTTCCTCATATTCAGATGCTTCAAGATTGTTCATTTCAATATATATGGATGGTGAGAAGATATCATCTTTAATGTAATTTTTGTTTCATTTCTGATGAAGTTCTTCCTCCATATTCACAAAGTTCAATTGTTCTACACGAAATTCTTGAAGTAGATCTTCTTTAAAAAGAAGAAAATCTTTACAGGGATTTAAGTTAAACTCCTCAAAGAGATCTGCAATGATTTGGGACGGGCTATTCGTCATAAATTCAGTTTCATCAAATAATCCAAAGTCATTTTGGTAGAGGCAATTATCTTCATTGTTTGTTGTATTATGATTTTGAAAGTAGGAAAAGACTGAGTCTAGAAAATCCATTGTAGTCTCCTAAAAATTTTAGAAGAACGATATGTCAAAATTTATTATTGACTCATTTTGTAAACTGGGAATTTATTTTGTCTTGTAGTTTTTGTCTTGCCTTTTTGTCATAAATATCATGGAATGTCAGTCATAAATATAATGGAATGTCTATCGTAGATATCATAGAATATTTGTGAATGAAATTTATGTCATAGATATCATGGAAAATCTGTCATAGATTTCATGCAATGTCTACAATAATTAACTCTTATAAAATAAGAGTTATAAAATTGAGAAAGATAATTTTATATGTCAGAAGATAAAATATATTTGAGTGAAGAATGAATGATTTAATGAGAGATGAGGAGAGAGAAGTTCTCCAGTAGAGTCATAATAATCTAGGTGGCTATCGGAGCGTCGTGTCAATTTCTGACATCTCCAATTCCCATTGTCATGTTGTTGGTTACATATTGAGATGATTCTACACTTTATTTTTCTATTTTATTGCTCTTTTTTCTAGGTAACATGTCTTTTGAATCATATAAAGATTCTCAAATGTTAGGAGACTAGGAGAAGAAAGGAAAGGGCTAAAAATAGAAAACATGAGTAAAAGAAATGTCGAGATGATGTTCATCATGGTAGACATTATAGAGAAAATAATTTCCTTTATAAGGAAAAGCACATGATAATCTTGATAACCAGATATTTAGGTATATTACCTATTCTGAGTTCTTCATTCTCTTATAAGAGCAAGCTCCTATAGTTAATTAAATCTCAGAAAGTCAAGACTATCTAAAAAAACTTCTAATTAATGTTAACACTCATTCTTCTAAGAAACGTCAATGTTAAGGAAAAAAAAAAATCAAATGTTTATTCCTAGGGTAATAGAATTCTAAGAATCTGATTCTACCCAAAAGGTTTGGTTTTGTTTTGTTAGTTTATGTCTTGTCATGTTGTTTTGTTTTTTGTTTATTTTTTTTGGTTTTATGTCATGTCATGTCGTTTTGTTGTTGTTTTGTTTTGTTTGGTTTTATGTCATGTCATGTCATTTTGTTTTTGTTTTGTTTGGTTTGCTTTTAAGTCATGTAATGTTGTTTTTTTTTCTGATTTATTTGATTTTTGTTTTTTTTTTGTCATTTTGTTTTGAGGTTTTTTTGTTTTATTGTCATTGTTTTGATATTCTTATTTTGTTTTGTTTTTTTATTATTTATTGTTTTAAAATTCACCTTTTTCGCTTAAGAATGACGTACTGAAAAACAGAGTTAGCACACCCTATAACGTGCAAATTAAATTTAAAGCATAATTTTCTCTTCAACAAGCTTGCAAAACAAAACACGATTAGAATGACAGCATGTTTTAATTTTTTCAATTTAGTTGGTTGAATAAATTTTTAAACAACATGATCAAGTTGTCTATGGCTCTATCATCCCGAGGCTGCAAAATATTCAAATTTACATACTCCGAAAGGAGTTTAAACTAGAACCAAAAGATTCTCGTCAGCAACCACAGATTGCATCATCAAAGAAATCTTCGTAGATCGAAACGCAAATGTTCAAGTTGCGTTTGGTGATCTTTGTTCATTAGGTTTCAATTTAAGCTCTACTGCCTTGTTCAGATTTTAGTGGTTGGAAAATTTTAGGTTCTTTAAGATTTATTAACCAGTTGAATTTTGTCATTTTTGTCATTTTGTTGTTTATTTTTGGGATTACCCAATCAAAATCCCATGGTTCCGTCATCCGAAGTCATTATGTTTACAATTTGATTAGCCATAAATGGTTGGAAGATATTTTGTTAGGAATAATGGGTTACCTCCTTCAAAATATCTTTTCAAACTTAGTTGCATTTTAAGGTTTAACTCTAAGTTTTAATGTCTTTTAAATTGGATTTTATGTCATTTATGTTTATGTTGGTTGGTTAATGAGTTGGATTTTATGATGTCATTTATTTTAGGTTTGATGTCGGTTAAACCTATGGATGTTTGACTAAGGTCCAGTAGATTAGACCTAAGATCTAGGTTCAATATTGGTATAACCTGAGGATTTATGTAATTTGGGTTCAATTTAGATAGAACCTCTAGTATGAAAATGATTTATGCCGAATTTAGATAGAACTTAAGGTGATTTAGGTTTCATATAGGTAGAACCTAAAGTTTAAGATGCTTTAAGTCCAATGTACATAGGACTTCAAATTTAAGATGAATTATGTTCAATGTAGGTAGAACCTAAGGTATGAAATGGTTTAGGTTCTATGTAGGTAGAACTTAAGATTAAAAATGAGTTATGTCCAATGCAGGTAGGACTTATGGTTGATTTAGATCCAACGTATGTAGGACTAACGTTTAAGATGGTTTAAGTCCAATGTAGATAGGACTTAAGGTTTTTTGTTCAATGTAGATAGAACCTAAAGTTTAAGATAAATTTTAAGTCCAATGTAGGTAGGACTTAAAGTTTGAGATGGTTTAAGTGCAATGTTGGTATGACATAAGATGGTTTGGATTCAATGTAAGTAAAAGCTAAGATATGGAATGACTTAGGTTCAATGTAGGTAGAACCTAAGATTAAAAATGGTTTAAGTCTTATATAGATAAAACTTAAAGTCTAATATAGTTTAAGTACAATGTAGGTAGGACTTATAATGGTTTAGGTTCAATGTGACTAGAACCTATGGTTTAGTCAATGTTAGTAGAACCTAAGATTAAAAATGATTTAAGTCTAATATAGGTAAGGCATAGAGTTTAAGATGGATCAAGTTCAATATAGTAAGGAATTAAGATTATTTATGTTTAATATAGGTAGAACCTAAAGTATAAATTGGTTTAAGTCCAATATGGGTAAGATATAAGATGATTTAGGTTCAATGTAGGTAGAACCTAAAGTTTAAGATGGTTTAACTTTAATATGGATTGAACCTAAGATTTGAAATTATTTTAAGTCCAATGTAGGTAGGAATTACAAATTTTTTTAGGTTCTAGTTTAGTTGAACCTAAATGTTTGTTTTGATTTAGGTTCAAGTTGGGTTGAACCTAAGGATTTGATATGATTTAGGTTCAAGTTGGGTTGAACCTAAGGATTTGATATGATTTAGGTTCAAGTTGGGTTAAACCTAATGGTTTGTGTTGACAAGTCTAATGTAGTTAAGACTTTAGGGCTTGATTAAATCTAAATTAGATTATGCCTAATTAGGTTTGAAGGTTAATTAAACCTAATATAGTTAAAGTTTAATTAGTTTTAATAGGTCTAATTAGAGTTAGACCTAATTGGTTTTCGGTTGAATCAAGTCAAATGTAAGTAAGGCTTAATATGAATAATTAGGTCTAATTAAGGTTTGAACTAATTGGGGTTTAGGTTGAATTAAACCTAATGTAAGTAAGGCTTAATGTGGTTAATTAGCTGTAATTAGGGTTAGACCTAATTGTGTTTAGATTAAATTAACCCTAATGAAAGCAACACTTAATGTGGTTAATTAAGTTTAATTAGGGTTAGACCTAATTGGATTTTAGGTTGAATTTAACCTAATGTAGTTAAAGCTTAATATGGTTAATTAGGTCTAATTAGGGTTAGAGTTAGACCTAATTGGGATTTTTTGTGTTAAGCCTAATGTGATTAATGCTTAAAGAGGTTTAATTAGTTCTAACTGGGGTTTAGACGTAGATATGGTTTATTTGTCTTATCTAAAATGTACTTAAGGCTTAAAGAGATTTAATTAAGTATAATCGGGGTTTGGACCTAAATAAGTTTTAACTGTGTTAAGCCTATGTCGGGCCTTCAAAATTCAAGAATGTGGTTTTTTATTTAATTTAATATACAAAAAAATTCAATTTTTAGAAAAATATTATTTTAATATTGAAAAGTAAAGTTTTAATATTTGAAAATACATGACCAAACTGATCTCATATATGCAATATTTTAAATAAACAAGCACAACACTACAAGTGACATATCTATCTCGAGAAAAGAAATATCACTTATATGTGAGGCTCGATTAGATATACTACAGAGATTATGACATTCATTTTAGTCTGCAAACTTTTATGTTGACCAACAAATCCTCTATCTAATATACGATATTAAATAATGTTTATATTAAGCTTGGTTCTTAAAGCTCCCTATAAGAGCCAACCTCTATAATTAATTACGTATTAATTGACCGAGGTCACCTAAGAAAATTCTCGATTTTAGATCACGAAATATTGTCTTCAAGAATTTCAAAGGGTAAGATAATTCAAAGATCAGACCAAGAAGTGAAAAATGGGAGAGGCTCAAATTTAGAACATTATTTTTGAATCTAAAGGATGAAAACTAGGAGGTGTCACAGATCTTAAGGACAACCTCAATGATTTTCCAAGCTATCGTATGGTTTGGCTTCAACTTTAAGAAGAAAATTATTAATTGTTTCATTCTACCAACTATTATTACATAGGGATTACATTTGAATGACACAATCATACAATTATCCTAAAAGATAAGAGGGTCTATGTCATAATGAACGATAACCTTGAAATCATAAAATGATTTAGGCCTTAATTTGCACCAAATGATTGTGCAAAGGCCTAAATATAAAGTGAGGATTTATGATGCACTAGAAAAACAACATCAAAATCCTATGGCTGGTTGTTTAATTCTAAGGAGAGTTTTGCAGTTGTAGAACCACTTGCTATTGTAGAAGGCTGCTCTTTAGTTAGCTCCAAGCTCTTTGGCAAAGTTGTAGCCCTAAAGTCTAAAGTTTTAAAGGTTTAAATGACAAGTTTCCGCTCAATCATTATGGGGATGGGGGGTTAAAATTGATTAGAGCAACACCTCTTAGGATCCCACGGTTCCCTCGTTCTGATACCACTGTTTTCTTTTGAATTTACTTAACCTAAAAGAGTTGTTAAGCTCATTTAAAAGGGTGAGACCTCGTTAGCAAGCATGGGTTACCTCATCCGAGGGACTCCCATAAATTCAAAATGACGTGTTATGACATTATTGTTTTGTTTTTTTTAATGTTGTTTAATTTTAAAAAATGGTTTTGTAATTTTCAATTTTGAAAAAGGATTTGCAGGTAAAGCAACTACTGGTAAGAAAATGGAGTAAAGTAAATGGAAAGGAAATTTGCATTGTATAAATGTAATCGGGTGATGCGATGCCGAAATATAGTTGTGTAAAATTTATAAAGTTGACACCGCTTTACAACACTGCCAAAAACTTAAAATGGTATTTTATGAATAATAACATTCAACACTTAATGTTGGTATCCTACACAAGTATTTGTATCGTTATCAGGCAATATAAGACTATCTTTTAAGTCCCAAATATCGATCCCAAAAGGAAGGTTTAAACTTGAAATGATAAATTAACTAGGAATTCACAGAAGTAAAATGAAATTACTATCTTTAATTTTGAATGTTTAAGATACTATCAAAGCTAAATTATTAACTACTAGCAGAACTTAAAAGTAGGGTTTAAAATTAATAACTGCTAAATTATGTTTAAGTGATGAAGTTTTCTTATATGAAAAAGCATCTTTCTCACTACAAAGAGTTTTTGGTGAAATGAGATGAGATAAATGGTTTAAATATGTATTGTGCCAAATAGGTTCAATTTTATTTCTCTGCCCTCATTCAGTGTTATAGAAAATTATTGGCTAATATTAGGTTTAGTCTCTAAATCTGTGGCTAGGCTTGGAGGATACTAGATCCCACTCCGGAGCTCCTAATCCTTCCCTTGAAGGCTAACTTTCGCTTTAGTTTTTAAACATTAAGATCAAATTGAGGATTTTAGCCTATCACCCTAAAAATCTCCAATTCTACACCCAACAAAGTATATTTTCCTATTTATTTGCTAATTCCATGAACGAAATACATTTTCATGGACTTAAATGTGGTTCTCACTTTACTGTAGAATTGATACTCATTTCTCGGATCATATGTTTCACAACATATTTTAACAATTCAATTAGCTAAATCGAAGAGTAAATTAAGAGTGGAGTTGAAAAGACATCACAATTTAGTTTAAATTTTAACATTGACACATCCTAATTATCTTTTCATTTCACCATATCTCAGAGTAGGGAGAAAGATAAAGGAAACTACTCAGACTTCATTAAAAAGATACAACAAAACACAAATTTTATATATAAAAGAAAGTTCATACAATAATAATAAACAAACAACACTTATCTCAAACCCTTTCTCAAAGAAAATGTAGGAAGAAGAAATCTCTCACCTCTCTTAAGAAATGTAGGAAGAAGAAATCTCTCACCTCTCTTCCTCTCCAACACTTCTTAGAGAATAATTCACACTTAAACTCACCACAAAAACTCAAAACTATAGACAAAATAACTAACTTATGGTGTGGAATGGTGTTGTGTGAAGAAGAAAATTAAGTGAGTGGAAGAATGCAAATATGGTCAAGGGGGGGGGGGGGGTTCTGATCAAATTTTAGCCTTAAATAGAGCATATGGTTGGTTCTCCAATGGGTGCATCCAAAAACACTTCAGAAAGTGTCCAAATTCATCGAATCTTCTAGAAACAGGGCTTGCACTCACACTGGTGTTGTCTACGCCCATTCTGGCATCGCCGACACCAGAGTCATTTAATTAATCCTTCTTCTCTATCAAACAGCACCATCGGCACCCAGTCTAGCACCGCCGGTGCTGACCAATTTTTTAAATTCTCCATTTGACTCCAAATTTCACCTTTTTTCCTTCCTTTTTGCTCTAATTCCTAAAAATGAAGAACCTACAATAAAATAAAAAACTACATTCCGTTAAAGTTCAATATCACCAAAAATAAGTATAAAATATGGGTCTAAGAATACATATATTTTTGGTGTATCAAAATCCCCCAAACTTGAATTTTTTTTGTCCTCAAGTAACTCCTTTACTACATAAAAAATATGACTCAAGGTAAAGATTTTAACTTCTAGATTTCCATATCTTAGTTCACTAAATATAATTGCATCACTTAAGAAAAATTAAAAATAACTCTAGTTAACATTAAAGGTATAGAAATATTTAGCAACCAAGTCTAAGATTTTTTATTCTCTATTCTTTTCAAGGAAAATTGCAAATTATTCATATTAAAGCCACTTGGATTATTTGTATGAAAAAGAACTTCATGAAACTATACTAGTAAATATGCTAATACTTACATAAAAGTTTAGAAAATGTAGTCAAGCCTTCTTCTTTAAGTTGATTCAAGTGAAGCCAATGCTTAATTAGGTATCTCCTCAAGCTTCTCCTCACATCATTCTTCTTTTCTTTTCTTTTTTTTTCAAGATCATTTTCATTCCTTTTTCTTTTCTTTTTTTTTTTCCTTTTTTTTATGTGAGGATTACTATATCTGGATAGCCTTTAATGATTTTGAACTTCACTATCCTATTCTTAAAGTTAAAAACTTTCACATTACTTCACTTTATAAATTTATATTAGCTTTAAAGATTTTTCATAAAGTTTTGATCTTTTCTTCTTACATGAATCTCTAATATTTTTAATACTTTAAATACATATTATTTTACTTAAAATAGAAAAACATAGTCTTATTCTATCATACCAAATATTTTAATCTCTAAAATTAACTTTTATTATTTAAAAATTTTTACTTAAGATTACTATGTATTTATAAACATAGATATAATTATCTAAAGTTACCATTTTATACCAGAGGTCATGTTTATTTTTTTAAAATATATTGAAAATATAACTAATTAAAGACAAGTAAAATTAAGTCTCTTTTCTTTAAAAAGGAATTTTTTTCTTTTCTTTCCTTTTCTTTTCCCTCTACTTAAATTTTAAAAAGATTTTGTATGAAAAAACTCAAAAATAAAGGATGAAAGAAGACATTTAATACATAGAGAAAAGACATACCTGTTGAAGGTTCTGATTTAGAACTTAACTCTGAAATATTGCAGGTGCTAATATGAAAAGCTACAATACTTAAAACATTAAATAGCACATAATACATATAAAAATTTGTTGAGAAAGAGGTAACTACAATTACATCAAACAAGTACTAAAAACTAATAACTTTTAGCAGTTTCACAAATCTATAGTTCACAATACAGCATAACATTTAAAATAAAGTGTTACAGTCTGCAAACAAACAATCACAACAATAAAGTACAACTAAACATAAACTTAAAAAAAATCTAATAAAAGCTTCACCAATCATCATATTCTTCTTCATCTTCCACATCTAAATTATGTTACTGATATGGAGTAAAAATAGGGTGAGTAGGAAATAGAACTGAGTGATCACCCGTCATGAATTTGACCATTGCATCATCATAAGCAAAATCATATTCAAAATTTTGTCTTATCAAATCATCATTGTGAGCATGTCTGGCCTCCATATTTTCCATTCTACTATTTATTCTGAAGATATCTCTCTATTGGATCATCATCTGCTCCATAAGTTCTAAAAGAAGAAGGAATATCTCTGGTCCTACTTCCAGATTGTCATCCAACATGAGATTCATAAGGATTTATATTGACAGGCCCAATAGGTTTTAGAGGTTCAATCTTCTCCTCAACTGCTCTATAATCAATTCCTCCCTTTTCACATATTGTGAAGATTAGAGCAGGGTGTGTTAAACCTCTAGTAGTCTCTCCAAAAGCAATAGATTAAGTGTTCCTATAAATAATAGATCCTACATCTATCTTTTTTATCTACTGGATACAAAAGTTCAAGATGGCTCTATCCCTTGTAACCTTACTATGATAATTTGTTGGTATCATTCTTCCAGAAACATAGTAGTGTCAGTCCTTAGATACTACATTTAACATAGAAAGAGGAAAGTTTACCTTAACACCATTCTTCACTTTCCAAGTTTCTCTTCCATCAATAAGAAAAGAAGTAACCTCATTTAAGGCCTCATTCGTAGTAGAAAATGACTTATACTGGCAACTAAACACATCCTCTAACTAATAAAATTCATTAATCTTCCTTGGAGTAAATTGAGCCATCTTTCCTCAAACAAACACATAATCTTCAAAAGTCTCCTTGAAATTGGCATAAAACTCCATCACTACACCAATAATCGTCTTGGCAGTAAGTAGCTAAAATTCTCCCACTGCCGGGCAATGATTCATCTCCTAACTTCTCTTCCCGAGTTTTTAAATCCTTGCTCCGGAATCACTTTTTTAGTTGTATGTAGACTATTGAAGCAAATGTTGGCCTTGTAGTTGACAAACTTTTGATCATTAAAATCTACCTTTCTCTTTCCTTTGCTCATTCTAGGTGCCATGGTAAATTTACAAAAAATTGATAAAATCCAACTAAATTCCCAAAAATTCTGAAAATCACAATGTGAAACATTTTAAACTTAAATCTACTAAGTAAGAGTGCTTCACCAAAGGATTTTCTCAAAATCTTCCAAAAAAATTTCAAAATTTTGGATCTCGGTAATGTAAGACAAATCCTTGGTAAAAATATAGATTTTTATTTTAAAGTGTAGCTCTTACCAAGAGAGGATGAAATCCAAACTTAGTTTTCCTTAAAATTGCCTTAAATTCAAGCGATAGCAAGCCCTAGGTGCAAAAATTGGTGGTTAAAGGTGACTCAAAGGGTAAAAACAGCGTTTCACTATGCAAATCATGAATTTTAAGGGTGTTTGGGTTTGTTCGGGTCGACGATGCTATCGTCGTCCATGCCGGCGCCATCGGCTCTAATGGCCAAAAAAATTGTATTTTGATTTTTTAATTTTCATTTTTCTCTCAATTTACTACAAAGTTTAGTTAGTATTTTTAAACATTAATTTTCAGCTAAAAATAATTCACTAACACACATTTTCTCCAACAACACCAAACTAACTTTTATATATGAAAATACACTTTTTACAAACACATTTCTCTAGTCACACTTCCACATCCTTAAAGCAAACTAATTTATACTTCAGCGTTAAAATCATGCGACAACACTAGAATGCTGACACAAAACTATACACATAATCAAAGTTCTAAAGAAAAGTAAATTAAATCAAATACACACAATTACATTAAATACATAAGTATTTTAAAATAGTAGAGAGTCCAACTTCTTCAATTATTTTACCTCATCTTCAATACTTTCCCCTCCTCGAATATCTCACTTAGACTGGTAATGAACATATAAATTGTAGAAGGGTTGGTATGGGAATTCATCAATCAAATTTACATCGATCCATCCATTTTTCTTGAACATCTGCACCAATCCTGCTTCAATTGTCTCGGTATGCTCAAAGTTCTCCTTCATTATCCAATCTAGGTGATCAAAAAGGTAGGTAAAATTTCTTGTAGCAATCATAATACTTGGAATTTCTCTTTCTATTTCCTTTATTTTCTTCTCCAAAGTTATAAAACTTTTAACTTTTGGTGGCATCAATGGTGTTGAAGCATGTGATGAATGATCCAAAACACAATCTATTGCTTCATTTTCATTCCCTCTATAGCTTCCATCAATAGGAATCATGGGCTCCAAAGGTAATAAAACTTTTTCCAACTTTCATATGGAACTTGAGATTAACTACAAAGTAGGAAAATTGTACAAGGAAACCCAAGTCCATGTATTATCCCATTCATATTAATGCCCATAACAACTTCGAAAATAATTGACCCAACATCAATGGGTTTTTCCATTTGAATGCAATAGTTTAAAATGACACTTCCTCTTGTAACTCTACTAATCTATATGGTAGAGAGTAATTTTATAGATATGAAGAAATGCCATTGTTTTGAAATTTGATTAAGCAGCGAAGCAGAGAAACTAATGTATCCCTCATCTCTGATTTCCCAATTATCTAATTCATCCTGCATAAATTACATACTTCTTGCATCATAACTTTGTTGGGATAAAATTTGTGTAATGATAGATTGGAACATTTTCTATAATATACAAATCATTAATTCGAGCTGGAATAAATTGTACAGCCTTACCTCAAATGAAGACAACTCTTGGGTATTTCCATGTAAGTTATCATAAAACTCCTTCACTAAGGGTACTACAACTCCAGCGGTAGTGTAGCACAGAACTTTTTAGTGCCTCTACACAATGATTTTCTCAATCTATGAACGTGGATTACTCAATTCATGGTTGACAAAGCCTCTCTCCTTAACAAGTCTTTTCTTCGTGATGACTTTGTCGTACAATCTCTGCACGTCGAGACTGATATACTTTCTTCTATTAAAAACTCCATAACTTGAAGTATTTCTAGAATTGGAAGCCATGGAATTCAAAATTAGGAAGTTTCTGGAAGTCCAAGTCAGTTTTTAGGACTTTAAAGACACCTCTCGACGGTTATTGTAAAGTGAAATCCCGCCAAAGTCTGTCAAATATGTTGTGCACATGGAAAAGCACTTGGGACGCCATCGCACTGTCGGCGCCATGGTTCATTTGGCGGGTGCCATCGGCTCCAGAGGCCAAATTCACATCTTAAATTTTGTTATTCAATTTGATTCCATATTTTCCTCCAATACCAATATTTGTATTAATTTATGATATACATAATTGTGTAGTACTTAAAAATACTATTATTTCTTAATACATAAATACACATATTAAACAAAATAGTAATAATATATATTTATATTTATATATGGGTTGCCTCCCACAAAGCGTTTGGTTTAACATCGTCAACCCAATGTAAAATTTATTTAACTGGGTTGACTTAACATTAAAACCACTCAGGACGCTGTCGAAGCTCCCGATGGCGCTGTCGGCACCATGGTTCATTTGGCGGGCGCCGTCGGTGATAGAGGCCAAATTCGCATCTTAAATTTTTTTTTTCAATTTCATTCCGTATTTTCCTCTTATATTAATATTTATCTTAATTTATGATATACATAATTGTGTAGGACTTTAAAATACTATTATTTCTTAATACATAATTAAACATATTAAACAAAATAGTAATAATATATATAGATTTATATATGGGTTGCCTCCCACAAGCGATTGGTTTAACATTGTCAGCCCTACGTATAACTTATTTAATTGGTTTGACTTAACATTAAAACTTCTTTAAATTGTGGTATGTGTCATTCATAATGATGTTTCAATCGATGCCCATTAACTTTAAATATCTTTCCAGTTTTAGGATCTTTAATAACAACATTTCCATAATAATAGACTTTAATTACTTTAAATGGACCTAACCATCTGAATTTTTGTTTTCCTGGAAGTAATCTCAATCTTGTATTACATAATAGAACTTATTGTCTAGGTTCAAACTTCTTATTAATAATTTTTTGATCATGCCATATTTTGATTTTCTCTTTATAATTTTTTGCATTATCATATGCTTCATTTCTATTCTCCTTAAGTTCATTGAGTTACAACAATCTTTTCTCACCAGCATCTTTTAGATTAAATTAAATTTCTTAATAGCCCAAAATACTTTAAGCTCTAATTCTACTGGTAAGTGGCATGTTTTTCCAAAAATATTTCTATATGGGGAAATTTCTATAGGAGCCTTATATGCAGTTCTATATGCCCATAATACAGTATCTAATCTAGTAGACCAATCAAACTTATAAGAATTTATAGCTTTTTCTAAAATTTCTTTTATTTCACGATTTGATATTTCTTCTAGACCGCTAGTCTGAGGATGATAAACAGTAGATATTTTATGCATAATATCATATTTTTTATCAATTTTTCGATTCTCTTATTTCTAAAACGGGATCCTCCATTTACATTAATTATTCTCGCCATTTCGTATTTTGTAAAAATATTTTTATTTAAAAATTTAGAGACACTCTAAGCATCACATTTAGGTACAACAACAAATTCAATCTATTTGAACTATAATCAATAACAACAAATATATAAGTTTCCAAATGAAGGCATAAATGATCCCATAAAATCTAATCCCCACACATCTAAAATTCCAATTTCCAATGTATAATTTAGAGGCATTTCATTTTCTCTAGAAATATTTACTACTCCCTGACATTGATTGCATGTTTTAATATATTCATTAACATCTCCAAAAACAGTAGGTCAGTAAAATCCAGCTTGCAAAATTTTATAAGAAGTTCTATTCATTCTAAAATGTCCTCCAAATTAAGAATCATGACATCTTTCAATTATTTGTTGAGTTTCTTCATAAGGCACACACCTTATAATAATTAGATCTTTATATTGTTTATATAAATATGGGTCATCCAAAAAATAGAATTTTGAATCATATATAAATTTCTTTAATTGTTGATTCTTAATATATGGTGGTAGAATATAATTTACAGTATAATTTACTATATCGGCATACCACGGTGTATCTATTTCATCAATACTATATAATTGTTCATCAGAGAAATTTTTTAAAATTTCATTTTCAACATTATTTAATATTTCTTTTTTTATTCTAGATAAATGATCAGCTATTTGATTATCATTTCCTTTTCTATCAACTACAAAAAAATTCAAACTACTGCAATAGAAGTATTCATCTAATTAACTTTAGTTTAGCATCCTTCTTTTGCATTAAGTATTTAATAGCATAATGATCTATATGCACTATACACTTAGTTTCAATTAAGTAAGGTCTAAATTTATCAAAGGAAAAAATAATAGCTAATAACTCTCTTTCAGTAATAGTGTAGTTAATTTGAATATCATTTAGAGTTATACTAGCATAATATTTTACTTTAAAAACTTTGTTGTACCTTTGTTCTAAAACAACTCAAATAGCATAATTACTTGTATCGCACATTATTTTAAATGGTTTCTCCCAATCAGGTGGGACTATTATAGTTACAGTGATTAATTTATCTTTCAATAATTCAAATGTTTTAATGAATTCCTTACTAAATTCAAATTTCACATCTTTTTCTAAAAGTTGACATAGTGACTTAGTTATTTTTAAAGAAATTTTTATGTAACGCCTGTACAAACCATCATGTCCTAGAAAACTTCTTACCCCTCTGACCGTAGTTAGTGGTGGTAAATTTTCAATAACTTGAATTTTTTCAGGATCTTCTTCCATGCCATTTTCAGAAATTTTATGTCCAAGTAAAATTCCTCCTGCAACCATAAATTGACATTTTTCCCAATTTAGTACCAGGTTGATTTTTTCACATAATTTTCAAACTTTTTCTAAATTATTTAAACAAAATTTGAATGAAGTCCCAAACATAGAGAAATCATCCATAAATACTTCCATGCCATGTTCAATCAAATCACTAAATATTGACATCTTACATCTTCAAAACATTGCAGGTGCATTGCATAGTCCAAAAAGCATTCTAGGAAAATCAAATGTTCCATAAGGGCTTTTAAATGTTGTCTTGTCATGATCCTCAGGAGAAATTGGAATTTGATGATAACCAGTATATCCTAATAAAAATCAGTAATATTTGTTTCCAGCCAATCTATCTAACATTTGGTCTATAAAGGGTAATGGAAAGTGATCTTTCCTGGTAGCAAGGTTTAATTTTCCATAATCTATACAAATTCACCAACTAGTAACTTTTCTTATTGGAATTAATTCATTTTTCTCATTTACTACAACGGTCACTCCTCATTTCTTTGGAACATAATGATTTGGGCTCACCCAAGCACTTGCTGAAATAAGATATATAATCCACCATCTAATCATTTTAAATTTTTTTTTTTAATAATGTCTTTCATTATTGGCTTTAATCTTCTCTCTGTATTAACTTTAAGTGTGTATTATTCATCTAATAAAATTCTGTGCATATAAATTGAAGGATTAATTTTTTTAATATCTGCTACAGTGCATCCAAAAGCCTTTTTATATTTTTTAAAAATTTTTATTACTTGTTATTCTTGAATTTTAGTTAACTCAGAAGATACAACAACAAGAAATGTAGATGAATCTCCTAAAAATACATATTTTTAATGAGAAGGTAAAACTTTCAGTTCAAGTTCAGGTGGTTTAATACTTGAAGGAATAAGATTTTTATTATCATTTTCCAACAAATCTAAAGTTTCAAATTTGTCCTATATATAATCTAAACTTTCTTCTTTTATTTCATTCCTATTCTCACTAAATTTATCTCGCTTTAAATTTTCTTCAAACTTTTTCTTAAATTGCTCATTACTTTGATAATTAGTGACTTCATTCCTAAAACATTCATTGTCTTCTTCTATTGCAGGATATTTCATAGCTTTTGCAATAACAATTTTTACTTCTTGATCATTAACTCTCATTATTCATTCTCCTTTTTGTACATCTATCATAGGTCTCCCAGTTGTAAGAAATGGTGTTCCAGTATAATAAGAATCTTATTATCTTCCTCCAGATCAAATACGATAAAGTCTACAGGGAAAATAAATTTATCCACTTTTACTAATACATCATTTATAACTCCATTAGGATAGGTTATTCATCGATCAGCTAACTGAAGAGTTACTGTAATAGAGAAATCTCTCATAAATATAAA
Organism: Phalaenopsis aphrodite; assembly: GCA_003013225.1. NCBI lineage: Eukaryota > Viridiplantae > Streptophyta > Magnoliopsida > Asparagales > Orchidaceae > Phalaenopsis > Phalaenopsis aphrodite. The sequence continues at coordinate 129,094 of NEWO01000208.1, forward strand.
CATTTAAAAATCAACAGAGGCATAAGATTGATACTCACTCCAAAATAACGTAAGGCTTTTCCATAAAAATTTTCACCAATTGCATAAGGTATGGTAAGACTATCAGGATCTTTTAATTTTTCAAGAAGCTTTTTCTGAATAATAGCACTACTCTCTTCACTAAGTGCAATGGTCTCATGATCAGCAAACTTCCTTTTCTTGTTTGTATATCTTTCATTAATCTCACATAACTTGGCATTCTTTTCTAAAGCCTCAATGAAAGGAATGTTTATCATTAATTTTTTAAGGACTTCTAAAAATTTTGTAAATTATTTGTTTTTATTTTTCTACTTTAGTCATTGATGAAAAGAAGGTAATGGTCTTTCTAGGGAAACTTGTGTTTGTTTATTTTCATTATGGTCACTTTCCATCACTTCCTTCTCCTCATCAGCTTCAGTTTCTCTTTGGATTCTTATTTCAGCTTCTTTTCCACTTTGTAATTGAATATATTTAATTTTCTCCTAATTTTGGTCTTTGAGATTAACTTCCACAGTACTCAGAAGATTTCTTGAGGTTTGTTACTAAGTGCAGTAGTAATATGACCTAATTTATTTTCAATATTTCTAATAGTAGCCCCTTGATTTTTTATTTGATTTCCCATATTCAAAATTACTTCTTCCATCATCAACTTATTTTCCTTAACTTGTGGGTTAGGGTTAGCGTTAAATTTAGGAGGATAATACTGTCGATAATTAGGATTTCCTTGGTTATTTAAATTTCCTGAGGGGTTCATTGAATTGATATAATTATTCCAACTAAAAGTAAAGTGATTTTTTTCATCCAAGATTGTAATAGTTAGAATAAGGATTGGTATTTCAAATTTTAATAGCATTTAAAGTTTCATAAGATGATTGAGTAGTAATTATCTACCCTAGTGAATTTTCCAGTAATACTTGTATTTGAGAATAGTTCACTCCAATTTCATCAATATTTTTTGAAATAACAATAATTTGAGATGCTAAAATAAATATTTCATCAGAGTCATGAATACTAGCTACTCTCTTAGGATTTCCCCGTTCAGAGGCCATTCAAAATTGTTAGTTGCCATTTCTTTTATTAAAGAGTATGCTTCATCAAAAGGCTTTGACATTAGAGATCCATCTGCAGCAGCATCTATTATAGAACTAAGTGATCCTACTAATCCATTGTAAAAAGTTTGAATTATTAACCATTCTGGTAAAGCATGGTGTGGATATTTTCTAAGGAGATCCTTAAATCTTTCTCAGGCTTCATATATCGATTCCCCTTCAAATTGACAAAAAGATGTAATAATTTTTCTAAGCTTAGCAGTTTTTTAGGTGGAAAATATTTAGCTGAGAATTTTTGTAATAGTTCTCCCCAAGTTCTGATAGATTCAGGTACTAATGAATTTAACAAAGCTTTGGCTTTATCCCTCGATGAAAAAGGAAAAAGTCTAAGCCTAACAACATCATTAGACACTCTTTTATATTTAAAAGTAGCACAAATTTCAAGAAAATTAGCACGATGTAAGTTAGGATCTTCAGTAGGTATTCTTACCAACTAATTATTTTGTACCATTTGGATAATAGAAGGTTTAATCTCAAATGAATTAGCAACAACATCAGGATTTTGAATAGTTAAGTGATGTTCATCTGCTGTTGGATTAGCATAATCTTTTGAAGGTCTTTGTCAATTTTCATTTATTTGATTATCTAAGTTACTCACCATTTTATTCAAGATTTTAATTTTTTTTATTGTTTTTGAATTTTTTTAATAGTACGTTCTAATTCTGAATCGTAAGGTACTAAACCTTCAGATCCAATATTTTTTTCAAAATACTCTTAATATAATAGTTATTTATTTTTTTGATTTTTGATTTTATAATTTTTTGATATTTTTTATTTTGTTTATTTTTATCTCTAAATTTCCTAATTTACCAAATCTATTTAATTTATCATTACCTTCCGCGACATTTAATTTATCATTACCTTCAGCGACAACGGCGCCAAAAAACATGAAGATTTGCGGAAGTATAGTTGTGTAAATTTTATAAAGATGGCTCTGTTTTACAACAGTGTCAAAAACATGAGGTGGTATTTTATGAATAATAATGTTCAACACTTAATGTTGGTATTCTACGCAAGTGTACATATCGTTATCAAATAATATACGAATTTCTTTTTAAGTCTCAAATATCAATCCCATGAGTAAGATCTAAATTTAAAATGATAAATTAACTAGGAAATTCACAAAAGTAAAACAAAATTATTGTCACTAATTTTCAATGTTTAAGATTCTATCAAAGCAATTTTATTAACTACTAGTAGAATTTAAAAGCAGGATTTAAATTTAATAACTACTAAACTATGTTTATGAGATTAAGTTTTCCAATATGGAAAGCATCTTTCCCACTACAATGAGTTTTTGGTGAAATGAGATGAGATAAATGGTTTAAATATGTATTGTGCTAAATAAGAGCAATTTTGATTATCTACCCTGAGTTTGTGTTATTGAAAATCTTTGGATACTCTTAGGATTAGTCCCTAAATCCGTGGCTAGGGTAGGAGGATACTGGCTCCCACTCCATAACTCCCAATTCCCTTCCCCTGAAGGCTAACTCTCGTTTAGTTTTTAAACACCATGATCTAATTGAGCAATTTTAGTCTGTTACCCTAAAAATGTCCAATTCTACACCCAACAATGTATATTTCTTTATTCATTTGGACTTAACTCCATGAATGAAATACTCCTTCATGGACTTAAATGTGACTCTCACTCTGTTGTAGAACTCATACTCCATTTCCCAGATCATATGTTTCACGACATATTTTAACAATTCAATTGGCCAGATTGAAAAGTAATTTAAGAGCGGAGTTGAGAAACCATCACAATTTATTTTAAATTTTAACATTGGCATATTCAAATTATCTCCTCATTTCACCATATCTGAGATTCAGGAGAAAGATAAACGAAACTACTCAGACTTCATGAGAAAGATATAACAAAATACAAATTTCATATATAAAAGAAAGTTCATATAACTGTAATAAATAAACAACACTTATCTGAAACTCTTTCTCAAAGAAAATTCCTGGTAGCCTTCCTTAAGAAATGTAGGAAGAAGAAACCTCTTACTTCTCTTCCTCTCCAACACTTCTTAGAGAAGAATTCACACTCAAACTCACCACAAAAACTCAAAACTATAGATAAAATTACTAACTAATGATGTAGAATGGTGGTGTGCGAAGAAAAAAATTAAGTGAGTGGAAGAATACAAAATTGTGCGAAGAGGGGGGGTTTCTAATCAAACTTCAGCTTTATATAGAGCCTAGGGTCAGTTCACCAATAGGTGCATCCAAAAACTCTTAAAAAAGCATCAAAATTCGTTGAATCTTCTAGAAACAAGGCCTACACCGACACTGGCACCGTCGACTCCCATTCTAGCATCATCAGTGCCAAAGGCCATTTAATTAATCCTTCTTATTTGTCAAGCGGTGTCGTTGGCGTCCACTCTGACACTATTGGTGCTGACAAATTTTTTAAATTCCCTATTTTGACTCTAAATTTTATCATTTTTGCTCCAAGTCCTAAAAATCAACAACCTGCAATAAAACATAAAAAATATCTTCCATTAAAGTACAATATCTCCAAAAATGAGTATAAAATATGGGTCTAAAAATACATATATTTTTGGTGTATCAAGGGGTACCTCTTCTCTTCTTGCACTCCCGTTGAAAGACCAGAACATGCAGCATATATATATTTTGCAATAAATAAATTGTATGAATGAAAAGCAAGATAAATTTGTTCAAGGTGTACTTACCAAATCCTAGATCATAACTTGGTGGATCCTTAAAAGCCTTGATGGATGATTTTCTTGAACAAGGAAAAATAAGTTCAATTGTCCTTCAAAGTAACCAAAGGATCTAAAGATTTTCGGGGAATAACCCTGAACAACATTTTAAATCCTTTGAAACATTTCAACTTCATTTGAAAGAATTTGAGTTCAATTTCGAGTTCATTTTAAAATCCTTCGAAACATTTCGAGTTCATTTGAACAACTTAATGTTTTATTCAAGAGTTATGTGAATGGGTGCCCTTATGGCAAACACAAGTCATTGAAGACTTTGTATCCACCACTAAAATTGGGCTTGTAGTGTTTTCAAAATATTCATGATCAGTTAAATTTTCTTTTCTAAACCTCATTAAAAAATCTTGGATCAAGCCTAACTCACTACTAAGCCCTTAACTATTCCATGGGTAAATTTGCATTTATCAAAATAATAATTTAATTGAGATCTATTCTCATTAAAGGATCGTACTATCATCTAATCACCAATAAGAGGGCTTAAATAAGTGAATTATTATCTTACTAACTAAAGCTCACAACTTTCGTGTCATTCATCTAAATTAACCTCCTAATCATCATAATCAATAAAATTATAATTCTACCCTTACCTTGAAAAGGTGGCAAATTGGCTCCACCTATTAACCCATTATGTTTCAAACATTCGAAAGAGTTCGTTATGATGAAAATTACCCATTTATCATTTGGTTAATCTAAATTTTAATCAAGGCATCAAAATTTAAAATTACTAGTTTGCCCCTAAGGCTCTCCACTTCATAACTGATTAAAGATAACTCTGTTTATTTTTAAACTTATATGGTACCCCACTCATTGGTCAACTAAAATATCAAAGGAAAAAAGATATTTTTGTCGATTTGTGTTCTTTTTATATAATTATTTTAACTAAAAAAATATGATTTTCAATGATAATTTATTTAGCAAATAAAAGTGAAGTTATTTTTCATGAGAAAATTAATGGAGGTTCAACTAGGTTAGAGGTCTTCTTAGACAAAATTTCATAGTATTTATTATTATATTTTAATTATTATAAATATTTAATGCTTTTAATGATTATTAAAATAAAAGATATGTTTTAAATTCAAAAACTACTTTTTATATTTTTCTTAAATCTCCTTAAGTCCAGAGAACCCAGAGAAACAAACCTTCATTTTTTACAAACTTAATTTTATTTGTTACAATCATTTTACTGAAAAAAATAAGGAAAAAAATTTTGGCATTTGAAAGTACATAACTAAGTTAGAAAAATTAAGAAAAATATTTTAAAGGGTCTTAAGTGATTAGGGAACAATTTTGGTTATTTTCAGATTTTTGTAATTTTTTATCATTTTTAATTATTTTTTATTCAAAATATAGCTAAAATATGAACTATTTATTTTAAAAAAATATTTAATTTTCCTAAGTGGCTCTGATCACATGGAACTCAGAAAACCTCTTTTCATAATTTTCCTAATTATAGTTAATTTATTATAATTATTTAAATGCAAAAATGCATTTTTACTTTGAAAATAAATTTCAGTGATCAATCAAATCAAATGGTTTTAAAATTTTTACAGTGAGTTATAATAATTATTATTTACAATGTGGAATCATTTTTGTTAATTTTTTAATACTATATTTTTTTTTTTAATTTTAGTGAGTTTTTATGATTTAATTAACCGTAGGAATGTGTATTAGTATTCAAGCTTAATTTAAATTTTTCATTGAATCCTCTTACCATAGCTACCTACAAAATTAAGTCCCATATTTTCTGATTTATATTTATTTTAAACAATTATTTTAAGAAAAATAGACAACGTGGCTTGAAAATTAGTTTTGAAACCTAGAGATGCTCTCTACCCTTGGAAAAAATTAGATGATGTGGAAATAACCTCTAAAATTTCATGCCATGGTGTTTATTTTTGTTTAATTAAAGTTAAAATAGTCCAAAAGGTATCTAATTAATTACCAATTAGAGACTCATCAAAAAATTTTCTTTTATTCCATATTATTTTCCTCTAATCACTGAGCAAGAGGATATTATTCTTTTACTTTTTTTATTTTTCTACACAAGATTATGAATTTTCTAATGTTATGTAATTAAATAAATTCATTTAATCCTAGTTTTATTTATCTGACTCGGCACCACCTCATCCTACAGGCATTGAACTCACATGCTCCACTTTGTCACTTAATGCTGCCACTTGAGTCAGCTACCACGTGTATGTGCTTTATCATTCCATCCTTCCATCCGGCATAATCTCAGTCATCCAAATGATACACGTGGAAATGGACGACATTCGTTCATCATCCCCAATCAACCTAAACTAAGAACCATCCACACTAAAATTCTTTGATCTCAGTTAATGCTCAACCAAATCACTTGCAGTTTGTTCGTACAGTTTCATCTGATTGATACGAGAAATTCATACAGCTAAATATATCTGAAATTAACATTCTCTTCATAATTGATGAAACTAATGGATTTTTTAGTGTTTTTAAATATAATTTTGCTCAAGAGGGGAGGCCTTGATTTGGTGTTTGTGGAAGCTTCAGTAGAGTCTAACGAACCTCTTCAGCCGTTAGTTTGCTCTGGTATAAACACAAAGTAAGATGTTGATCAAATTGTGGTGTGACCTTGGTCTAATGGTGGGTTAGAGGGCTCAATAGATGGTGGTTTTGATGGGGAACTTTCTTGTTTGGCCTGAGAAAGCTTTTAGAAGGTTTAATTTGAATTTTTTGAGGTTTTGTGGGGCCCTAGATTTTGGAACTCAAAATTTAGCTATGACATTGAGTTTTAATAGGGAAAATGGTGGGATTGATCTTAGCAGGTCTTAGAGAAGCTCTGGAAATATTTTAAAGGCCTCTTCCTAAGAAAATGATAGCACACAATATTTGGTCGTGGAGTCAGGAACTTAAATTGAGGGGGAACTAGGGTTCAATTAGCTAAGCTTGAGGGTGTAGAAGGGAGCTTAGGTAGAAAGTCGAGCGGTCTAATGATGAATGGAGGTGAGCCACATTGGATGGGTGTAATTTGGGTTCAGTCCCTTGGGAAGGATTCTCAGTTTGAGGTTTTTCGGTGGCTAAGCCGGCTAGTAAGGACAGAAGAAGTGATTATCTGGCTCAGGGAATCTATGGTGAAGCTTTAATGTGATTAGGCTAGGGGTTTAATCACTTGATCTCAAGCTAAAGTCACTCGGACAAAAATGGGAAGGAATCCCCTAAATCATGGGACCCCTGGTTCATGACACCTCTATGGTGGGCTAAGAGCCCTTAGAGTGGATCATAGGTTCTATGTGGCTGCTGAGGTGATTTAACATGGGTCAAACCAAGTAGTTGTAAGTTGACATCAACTTTTATATACCTAAAAATACAAGAATTTGACACCACTATTAGAAGATTTAAACTCTCGGCAATGACGCCAAAAACTTGATGCAACTTTAACTATGCAAGAATTTATGAACCTAGATTTATATATTTATAATGATTTTGTAAAGTCAGAATTTCAAATGCAAGTATCTGTATCACTCAAGTAATACAGGGCTCTATTGCAGTCCCATTTATCGATCCATAGGGAAGCGAGGTAAGAGGTCCTTAGTCAAATCCTAGTCTAATACAATTAGTCCTTAGTTTGGAATGTCGATTAAAATGATGTTTCATCTAGCAATTACTCCTCAATGTAGGTGTTAAATGTAATGACAGTAACTATAACTAAATGCAAATAGAAATTCTAAAGATAACCCCTTTTGGACTAATTGGTTAGGAGAATTTTGAGATATTAAAAACTACTATTCTTATGTAATGAATTGGATAATGTAAAGGGATGAGATGCATTAGATATTGTATGTGCCAAATAGGAGCAATCCTATTCTTTACCGTTTAGTCCATGCATAAAGAACATTGACTAATCCTATGTTGGTTTACCGAATCCGTGGCTAGGCTGGGAGGATACCGGATCTCAGTTCAGAGCTCCCACGTTGCTCTCTCTTGAGGGCTAACATCTCCGCTTAAGTACTCAAACAATAGGACCAAATTGGGGATTTTATTCTGTCACCCCAAAATCTCCAATTCTACGCCCATCAACGTATATTTCCCAATTTAATTGCATTCAACTCCCATGAACTTAACCATCCATGAAATTTGAATGTAGTTCTACTTTGTTGAGAATTACACAGCTCTGTCGGGTCTTAATGCAATTACAACAAATTTTAACACTACAACAGGCCTTTATTGTAATGAAAATAAAGTACAAGTAAAAATCATCACATTTGATAATTAAATTCACTTCTAGCATGCATCACAAAATCCTAAACATGAACTCTACTCATCATAAAAGAAAAGTAAAATGAAAACCACGGTATAATCTTCTCATGCCATTATTTCTAAACAAGAAGAGAGAGTAAGAGAAGCCCATCACAAAGCACGAAGAAAACACAACGGAAAATTCATTTAACCAAAGTAGATCCACTAGATAAGTGTTTACCAAACCATAAGATAATGAAGAACACAATACTTAGCTATTTTCCTGGAAAGAAAGAAGAAAATCTCTCTCACAAAACCACCGATCCATGCAATGCTAGAATATCTCCTTACAATTTCTCTCAAAATCTCCTCTCCAATCTCTCCGAAAGGGTAGAAATCTACATTTCTACTTCTATTCTAAGAAACCTAAAATTTCTCCACACTTTTCCTAACATTCCTCTCACAAAAAATACTCTTTTTCTAACCTAAATTCCTTCTTTTAAAGTGTAGGGATGAAGTTTGAAAAGTCGCCACAAGAATCCTTTCAAAAAGAGTCAAAATACGTTGAATTTCGGCCCATAATCGTCCCGGGCGCCGTCGGCGGGTTCGAGGACGCTGTCGGCGAGTTTTTTCTGTCATTTTTCGGTCTTCTTGGGTAAATTTTGCCGCGCCATTTTGGCGCCGTCGGCAAGAAGCCTGCGCAGATCCACCGTTTCGCTTTGTTTGACTCGGTTTTAGCTCTGTTTCGCCCCATTTCAGTTACGTTGTGTTCCCAACAGATAGCCCTACAAAATAAGCATGAAAACAACATTCCTTCAAAGCATAATCTCATTCAAAAATATGTAAGAAGTGTAAAATAGATTAAACATCGAAAGACTTATCGAAAGGTGACAGGCCAAAATTTCATTTCTTGCTCGTTTTTGCTCCAAATTCCACCGTTTTTGTTTCATGTTCTCCAAAAGTGCATAATTCATCATACCTGCAATAAAACATCAAAAATACCCTTCTTTAAAATGCAATATCATCAAAATCACTGTAAAATAGGTATAAAAATCTTAACATTATTTCCTTTGGTCAGAATCCCCCAAACATAACTATTACTTGTCCTCAAGTAATTGTAGTACTACATAAAAGTTATGATCTATTGTAGTAAATTTTTAATTCAGAAATACAATAAGTTTGAGTTAATTAAGTACCATAGTGATATTTTTAGAAAAAAATCAAGTAAGTAAATTAACTGTGTAGGTACAAGATTATCTAGTCATCATGTTTAAGCATTCTAGTTTTCTATTCTTTTCAATAATGACTTTATGTTGTAATATCAAATCACTTAGAATATTTGAATGATAGGAACTTTATGAGAATACTACTAGTAAAAGATGTTAATCCATAAATATAAGTTCAGGAATGTATTTAGGTTTTCCCATTAAGTAGGTCCAGTGAAGCCAATTTTTTATTAGGCATCTCCTCAAGCTTCTCCTCACTTCTATATTTTTTTTCTTTTCTTTTCTCTTTTTCATTTGAATTGCTTTCAATCCTATATATTTTTCTTTTCTTTTCAGGGATTGTTGTCAATCCTTTCTTTTTCCTTTTTCAAGTGAGGATTATTATATCTGGATAGCCTTTAATGATTTTGAACATCACCTTTCTTTCCCTAAATTTGAAACTCAAAGCATTCCTTTACCTTATAAATATTTCATAGCTTTTACATCATTGAGCCCCAATCTTTTCTTCTCAAATGAATTTCCAAGATTCTTAATACTACAAAATATAGTTTCCTTTACTTTAAATTGTTAACTATAATCTTATTCTCTTATAATAAATATCTTAATCTACAAAATTAATTTTCATTACAAAAATATTCCTTTAAATCTACCATAATATTTAAATATCTACAAAATGTATTTCTCTGAATTAAATTTACTACATAAAATCTTATTAATTATTTTTGAAAATATTTAAATTGAGAGCATCTAATAATTAATCTTTTTCTCCCCCCGCCAAACTTGCATTTTTAAATATTTTACAATTTAATTCCATAAAATGTAGCAGAAAGGAAAAGTAATTGAATTTACTAGCCACTACAACATCCTATCAAATTGATATGTATGCATAATCAGGATAGAATGACAATAGGAGTAAGTAAATTGAGCCTAAAACATGCTTGCAATAATAATAAACTAAAAGGAAGTATATTCAATTTAAAATTTCATTTTTCTTCTTACCCCCAAACTTGATTTTTAGAATGTATAACATTTAGTACAGAAAATATAAGTAGGAAGAAAAATAGTTTAAAAATTATATCTACCACAAATTTCTATCAAAAACATCTACAATGATTTATTAGGATAGAAATGTAGTAGAAAGTAAATCTAAACTAAACATGCCAGAATTAAATTAACTAAACAAAGTTCTAACTAGAATAACATGTTTCAACATTAAAATATAAAAATGTTCTTCAATTCTTATAAATTGTAACACAAATACAAACACAAACACAAACACACAAGCAAGATAAATGAGGTCAATTCTTCCTCCATCTCATCGCATCTCACTAACTTACTTCCAATTTCTAACAGAATCACTACACAAATATATTTGGTGCTTATAAATATTTTATAGATTCTAATCCCAAAGTTAAGATTATCCCCAATATATTGGTTCTCAAGCACCAACACCAGACATCACCATATCCTAATAATTAAGCACCTCTAGCACTTAAAAGGATAGTGTAAGATCATCCACAAGTTATTCATATAATAAGTTGGCGACTCCTATCAAATGATAGTAAAGTCCGAGAAAAGAAGTAACAAATATGAGATGGAACTATCAATGTTAAAATTCATAATGTCTCTTATAAAACTCAAGTTCGGGTGAGATCCGAGTTGTAGGGGACTCGCTAGTCCAACTACTACAAGAGAACATACAAGTCTAACCATAACAAGAATTTAAGGAATCATCACCCTCATGACACAAAAAAAAGCAAATCAAAATACTAACAATACAAATGTCTACCAAACATTAGGCAAACAGATCAATCTACACTAAAATAAACACAATACAACACTAACAATCATGACTCTTAGCATACTAAATCAAACCACACAGATAACTATGGGTTGCCTCCCATAAATCACTTGATTAAAAGTTGGTAGCCCGACAAATGATTCCACCTGGATCAAAATTCCAATTAAGTAATCCTTGATCAATCGTCTAGTCTTTTCCAGATCCTAGGATTACTATAAAATCCTCAAATTTAAATTTTTCTTTCAGCTCTTCCTTTTTATATTGATTTATATCCTTATTCCTCATATTTCTTTCTAGATCCAATATTATTCTAGTAATTCTCTCAATTTGCATATTATTACCATCCTTGAAATTTATAAGAAATGGATCTTTTTATGATACTTCATGATCTCCCAAATTTTGGATCAGATTCTCTCTAGATAATTCAGATTCTGGATCAAATTCTTCTAAGTTACTCTTCTATTTCAAGTTATCTTCTAATTCTTCAGGAATTTCTTTCATTGATCTTTTATTTTCCTTGTCATTAGGTCTCAACTTAAAGCTCTTTTGAAACAAATCCTCAAATTCTCTTCTAAATATCAGTTTAATAATTTTAAATTGCTCATAATTCATTTCATTAGGATTTATCTCAGAGTCACTAGGTAAAATCTATAGGGGGTAACTGTTAATTGCATTAATAATCTGCCCCAACATCAAAATCTCATTCATTTTATTTGTATACCACGGAATATGCCATTCAGTGAATTTAAATAACTCTTTCATAGGAGAACTTTTATTGATTTCATCATTCAATTCAAGTTCATCTTGTGATTGAGTTGAATATGAAGATATAGAGACTGGTGGTGTAAATGAATTCACCAAATTGGTAGGCTTTAAAATTGTATGAGGTAAATTCATTTTAAGGTCATGAGATTTTTCAAGAGATGGAATTAAAATTTTATTATTTTTGGTAACGTCCATCATTTCACACCTCTCCTGAACATACATTCAGTCTTTTTTAAAATACATTTTAGACTCATCATGAAAGCCCATTTCAATCTCATCTGTTAACTTACTCTCAAAACTTTTCTGGAAATAGTTTTTACTTAGATTATCAATTTCATCCATCCGAAAACAATCATCATCATTTCTCTCAGCTCGACATTTTATAGCCTTTAAAACATCAAAAGTTGTTTCATGGTCAGTAATATTCATAGTTAACTTTCCTTTTTTGTACATCTATCATAGCTTGTCGAGTAACAAGAAAAGGTCTCCCCAAAATAATGGGAATATCTTTATCTTCCTCCATATCTAATACAATGAAGTTCATAGGAAATATAAATCTATCCACTTTAGCAAGCACATCTTCTATAATCCCTTTTGGATAAACAATAGATCGATCAGCTAATAGAAGAGTTATAATAGTGGGAGAAATATCGGCTAAACCTAACCTTTTAAATATTGATAGAGGCATCACATTAATGCTCTATCCTAGATCACATAACGCTTTTCCAGATAATCTTTTTCCAATTATAAAAGCAATTGTAAATCTACAATGATCTTTAAGTTTCCAAGGAAAATTTTTCTGAAGTATAGCGCTGCACTCCTCACTTAGTGCAACTGTATCGTAATCCTCAAATTTCCTTTTCTTGTTTAATATCTCTTTCATAAATTTTGCATAATTTGGCATCTATTTCAAATCTTCAGTGAAAGGAATATTTATCGTTAACCTCTTAAGTACTTCCATGAACTTTAAAAATTTTTTATCCAACTCATGTTGTCTAAGTCTTTGAGGAAATGAAGGTGGTGGTCTTTCCAAACTCATTTTTCTTGGAGATATTAACTTTTCCAGATTGTTATAAACATGTTCTTCAGGTCTTTTAGTTTCCTTTGTTTTTTACACAACATTGTTCTCTTTTCCAACCACATCGTCTATCTCTCTTCCACTTTTTAATTGGACAGCTTCTACTTGTTCATTAGTGTTCCCTTTTTGGTTGATCTCAATGTTCCTAGGAAGTGTTCCTTGGGGTCTATTGCTAAGTGAATTAGCAATTTGTCCCAATTGATTCTCTATATTTTTAATAGTTGCATTTTAACTTTGCAACTGATTTCCCATTTGCAATACCAGTTCCTCCATAGACATCTTCTTATTCTCAAATTGTTGATCATTGTTAGAGTCTGGTGAATATGAAGGTATATAGTTTGTGTTCCCCTGATTATTCCAACTCCCATTAGGATTTGCATGATTATTTTTTCATTGTTCGTTTCCACCCCAAGAAATATGACACCAGCTAAAATTAGGATAGTTCTTCCAACTTGGGTTGTAAAAGTTAGAATATGGGTTATTATGGTATTTAAAGCATCATATGATAAGTTAAAATCAATCATATGCTCTAATGAACTTTCCTCACTTGCTGGAGTGAATTGAGTTTGGTTCATTCCAAATTGGTCCAACTTCTTTGATATTGCAACAACTTGAGATGCAAGAATTGAAATCTCATCTGTATCATAAACACTGGCTACTTTTTTAGGCTTTACCCTTGTAGAGGGACATTGAAATTTATTTATAGCCATTTCTTCAATTAATGCATATTCTTCATCAAATGAATTTGACATTAATGATCCACCAGCAGCAGCATCAATTATAAACCTAAGGGATTCTACTAACCCATTATAAAAAGTTTGAATGATTAACCAATAAGGAAAAGCATGATGTGGACACTTTCATAGGAGTTCCTTAAAACTTCCTCAGGTTTTGTATATTGATTCCCCTTCATACCAACAAAATGAGATAATATATTTTCTAAGTTTAGTAGTTCTTGAAGGTAGAAAATACTTAGTTAGGAATTTCTAAGTTAACTCTTCCCAATTTGTAATAGAGTGAGGTGCTAATGAGTATAACCACAATTTTGCATTATCCCTTAGTGAGAAAGGAAAAAGCCTTACTATAACAGCATCATCTAACATACCGTTATAACGAAATATAGCACAAAGTTCTACAAAATTTGATAAGTGTAAATAGGGATCCTCCAAAGGAGTTCCCCCAAACTGATTGTTTTGCACCACCTGGATAATCTCAGGATTTATTTCAAATGAGTCAGCTTCAATAATAGGGTTTTCTATACTTGAGTGAATTTCATCTGTCGTAGGATTTACGTAATCCCTCAACGAAGTATGACGATTTTCCATGTTTTTATTTTGAAAGTTTTTCATTTTCATTTTTAGTTTTTCTAGTCCTCTTTGTATTTTTATTTTTTTCTTTTTTTCAAACTCGGGATCGTAAGGCACAAGTCCTGCAGATCCTTTATTTTGCATACGGAACACAACAAACAATACATTAAAAACTAAAGAAATAACAGATGAAATATATTCAACACAACAAAACATTTTCACGAACACCTTATTTTTCACACAAATATTTTTTTTAAAAACACTTTTTCATATAAAAACACTTTTCACACAAAACAATTTTTATGACACTACAGTTTTCCAAACCTAAGCTAATTACTTCAACTAAAATTTTCCTAAAGTTCTTACCGAAGCTTCCATGGCAACAACACCAAAAACTTGACTGTGACTTTTTATATACTTAAAAATACAAGAATTTGACACCACTACTAGAAGATTTAAACCCTTGACAATGATGCCAAAAAATTGATGCAACTTTTACTATGCAAGAACTTATGAACCAAGTCTACTACAATTAGTCCTTAGTTTGGAATGTCGATTAAAATGATGTTTCATCTAGCAACTACTCTTAAATGCAAGTGTTAAATGTAAAGATAGTAACTATAACTAAATGCAAATAATAATTCTAAAGATAACCCTTTTTGGATGAATTGGTTTGGAGAATTTTAAGATATTAAAAACTACTATTCTTATGTAATGAATTGGATAATGTAAAGGAATGAGATGCATTAAATGTCGTATGTGCCAAATAGGTGCAATCATATTCTTTACGCTTTGGTCCAGGCATAAAGAACATTGACTAATCCTATGCTTATTTAATGAATCTGTGGCTACGCTGTAAGCATACTGGCTCTCACTTTGGAGCTCTCATGTTCTCGTTGTCTGAGGGCTAACATCTCCGCTTCAGTATTCAAACAATAGGACTGAATTGAGGATTTTAGTCTGTCACCCTAAAATCTCCAATTATGCGCCCATCAATGTATATTTTTCTATTTATTTGCATTCAACTCCCATGAACTTAACCATCCATGAAATCTGAATGTCGTTCTACTTGGTTGAGAATTACATAGCCCTCTCGGGTCTTAATGCAATTACAATAAATTTTAACACTACAACAGGCCTTTATTGTAATGTAAACAAAGTGCAAGTAAAAACCATCACATTGATAATTAAATCCGCTTCTAGCATGCATCACAAAATTCTAAACATGAATTCTTCTCATTACAAAAGAAAAGTAAAATGAAAACCACAGCATAATCTTCTCATGCCATTATTTTCAAACAAGAAGAGAGAGTAAGAGAAGCCCATCACAAAGCATGAAGAAACCACAACAAAAACTTCATTTAACCAAAGCAAATCCACTAGATTAGTGTTTACAAAACCATAAGATAATGAAGAACACAATACTTAGCTTTTTCCCTTGAAAGAAAGAAGAAAATCTCTCCCACAATGTCTCTCACCAATCCATGCAATGTTAGAACATCTCCTTACAATTTCTCTCAAAATCTCCTCTCCAATCTCTCCAAAAGGGTAGAAATCTACATTTCTACTCCTATTCTAAGAAACCTAAACTTTATACACACTTTTCCTAACATTCCTCTCACAAAAAACCCCCTTTTTCTAACCTTAATTCGTTCTTTCAAAGTGTAGGGATGAAGTTTGAAGAGTTGCCATAAGAATCCTTTCAAAAAGCATCCAACTACGTTGAATTTTGGCCCATAAACATCCCTGGCGCAGTCTATAGGCTCGAGGGCGCTGTCGGCGAGTTTCTCTGTCATGTTTCAAATATCTCGGGTAAATCTCATTGTCAATGCCGATTTGGCGCAGTCGTGAGCAGACTGCGCAACTGCACCGTTTCGCTCTGTTTGGCTCTAATTTTAGCTTCGTTTCGCCCCATTTCAGTTGTGTTGTATTCCTAACAGATAGCCTTAAAAATAAGCATGAAACAATTTTCCTTTAAAGTGTAATCTCATTCAAAAATATGCAGGAAGTGTAAAAGAGATTAAAAATCGAAAGACTTATCGAAAGGTGACCGGGCAAAATTTCATTTCTTGCTCATTTTTACTCCAAATTACACCATTTTTGTTTCTTTTTCTCCAGAAGTGCATAAGTTCATCATACCTACAACAAAACATAAAAAATACTCTTCTTTAAAGTGCAATATAATCAAAATCAGTGTAAAATAGGTACAAAAATCTCAACATATTTTCCTTTATTCATAAGTGTGTTTAGGGTTCGGGTTCAAAATGTATGAGTTCAATTAGAATCTGGTTTAGGCTTGGCTACAGCTTGTATCTAGTCCAATTGATTGGTCAATTTTGTGTAGGGTATTGTTACAAGGTATTTGGGAATCAATTGGGTGGATAATTGAAGGCTTATGAGGTTTAATTTGATTAAGGCTTGTCCAAGGCCAATTGAAGGCTTAATTTGGTCTATGGCTATGTTATAAAGAGTTTATGAAGTGAAATTGGGGAATAAGATAGGTTAGGGCAATTAATTTGGTGGAATTTGAAGTGATGGTCAAATTGGGGGTTCAAATTATGCTTGGAATTTGAGTTTGAAATTGGGTTTAATTAGGCTTAAATTTTGTTTAAATTGGGTTTGTACATAATGAAACTGAGTTTAGGTCAGAATTTGAATAAATTTGAGAACAATTTGGTTGAAATTGCTGGTAGTTTGGGGAGTTAGGAGCAATTTGGAGATTTTCATCAAAATTGGTGAATTTGGTCAAATTGGACTTGAATAAATGGTCAATATTGCTTTTGGAACTTTTTGGAATGATTTTGGAAGTTTTGGGAAAATTTGGGCAATGAGGGGCATTTTGGTAATTTTGGAGATTTTGGGGGTACTTTTGAAATTTTAAAAAATTTGGGGTTTTTTTGGGTAATTTAAGTGGTTTCAAATGGTTTGAATGATTTTTGTATTAAATTTAGACATTTGGGTCAATTTGAGAGAACAAGGGTTTCAGGGTTATCTTAGAAATTTGCTGAAGTTTGGGGCTAAAAGTGTCAATATTGGAAATTTGGAAAATTTTTAATCAATTGAAGATGGTAATCATAAAATCACCCTATGCTGCCATGAGTCTAAGGGAACCTCATTTTGGATCCTCCATGTGCTGGTCTTAGCCAATCCCAATCCTAGGGCTAAGGGTCAGGATGACCACCCACATGAGTTTCCAACAGAGTAGGGGAGTAGGGTAAGCAAATTAGGTTAAGGGTTTAGGTTGTGAGTGAATGTTAAAGGTTCTTGTGTGTGTATGTGTGGACCTAACCAAAACCACACCACCCAAGGCTAATCATAAGGCCAAACAATCCTATTGAACTCATCCTAAGCTCCTCCATGTTTACTCCAACTACTAGATGCTAGAGGTTAGAAACAACATGTGGAACTCCAAGAAGAGCGAAGAAGAATTTTGAATTTCTATTGGTCAGGGTTCCATCACTAGTCCTCTAAAAATAGTAAATAGGAAAATCATATGGCTAGATCTTAGGTTTCTAAGGAAGAAACTAGGCCTCAACCAAATGTAAGGTCAACAATGGACCCTCAATAAGTGTGGTGTATCGGGCGAGCACATCGCACATATTAGCGTTGACCGAAGAGATCAATAAAACTAACATAATTGTCTGAGCCAACATGCTTAAAGCAAAATAAAGAAAATGTCGAGAAGGTCTCCACTAGAGAGTATCAAAGGAATCCTTGATCTAATTTGAAGACTCCAAATCTCTCATTGGGGATTGTTGGGTGTGCCTTCAGGATGTCATTTTTAAGGGTGAATTTGAAATTTACAATGTGATTTGTGCTTGTTAACCTGAGTGAGGGGCTACACAATGGATTTGCAGAGATAGCCATCAGGGAAGCTGACGTCCGCAGCGAAGATTTGATTTGACTTTGGTGTTTTAATTTTAATCTTAATTTTGGTCTTGATTTTGATTTTGTGAAAATTTAATTTTGGAAGGCAAAAATATATGAAGAGGTCAGAGTAGGATGGAATGCACACGGACTCACATCCAACCCAAGAAACAATGAAAGTGCAGAGAAATGAGAATATGATGTCTTCCTTTATTTAAGGTGGCCTTATACCTATCTCAATGATTTGTGCAAAGAAATGGATGCCTTACTCCATTTAAAGTGGCCTCATACCTATCTCAAAGATTTCTCTGTAAAGAATCGGATTCCTTACTCCATTTAAGGTTGCCTTAGACCTATCTGAAAGATGATAATAGGATACCTTACTTCATTTTAGGTGGTCTTATACTTATGTCAAAGATTTGTATAGAGAATCAAGTTCCTTAATCTATTTAAGGTGGCCTTAGACTGATCTCAAAGATGAGACTAGGGTGCTTTAATCCATTTATGGTGGTATTATACATATCTTAAAAATTTTTGTAGAGAATCTATTGTCTTACTCCATTTAAGGTGGCCACAGATGGATCTCAAAGAAGAGAATAGGATGTCTTATTGCATTTAAAGTGGTCTTATACCTATCTCAAAAATTTATGTAGAGAATCAGATGCCATACTCCATTTAAGGTGGCAATAGGCCTATCTCAAAGATGAGAATAGGATGTCTTACTCAATTTAAGGTGGTATTAAACCTATCTCAAAGATTTATGAATAGAATCATATGCCTTACTCTATTTAAGGTTGTCTTATACCTATCTTGAAGATTAGAATAGGATTCCTTACTCCATTTAAGGTGGTCTTATACCTATCTTGAAGATTTGTATAGAGAATCAGATGTCTTACTCCATTTAAGGTGGTCTTATACCTATCTCAAGGATTTGTGTAGAGAATTAAATGCATTACTCCATTTAAGGTGGCCTTAGATCAATCTCGAAGAATATAATAGGATGCCTTACTCTATTTGAGATGGTCTTAAACCATCTCAAAGATTTGTGTAGAGAATCAGATGCCTTACTCGGTTTAAGGTGGCTTTAGAGCGACCTTGGAGATTACAATAAGATGCATTTAAGGTTGTCTTACACTTATTTCAAAGATTTGTTTACAAAATCACATGCCATACACCATTTAAGGTTGTGTTTGACCAATCTCAAAGATTTGAATAAGACACCTTACTCAATTTAAGGTGGTCTTATACATATCCCAAAGATTTGAGTATAGAATTGGATGCCTTGCTGCATTTAAAGTGGCCTTATGCCGATCTCGAAGATGAGAATAGGATTCCTTACACAATTTAAGGTGTTCTTATACCTATCTCATAGATTTGTGCAGAGAATCAGATTCCTTACTCCATTTAAGGTGGCCTTAGACCAATCTTGAAGATGAGAATCGAATGTCTTACTCCTTTTAAGGTGGTCTTATACCTATCCTAAATATTTGTGTAGAGAATTAGATGCCTTACATCATTTAATGTGGTAATATACCTATCTCTACGAATAGAATAGGATGACTTACTACATTTAGGGTGGTCTTATGCCTATCTCAAAGATTTATGTAGACAATTGGATGCCTTACACCATTTAAGGTGGCCTTGGATCGATCTCAAAGTTTAGAATAGGATGCCTTACGCCATTTAATGTGGTCTTATACCTATTTTGGATATTTTTATAGAGAATATGATGCCTTACTCAATTTAAGTTGGCCTTAGACCTATCTCAAAGATGTGAATAGGATGCCTTAATTTATTTATGGAGGTCTTATACCTATCTCAAAGATTTGTGTGACATTAGGAAGGAGAGCACAGGGATTCACATCCAACCTAAGAGGTGATGAGCTACATTGGGAAGGAAAGCTCAAGGATTCACGTCCAACCCAAGAGGTAGCGGAATGGAATCAAAATTTAGGAACTGACCCCGAGAGCTAATGAGAAGGGTGTAGAGAATTTGTGGTGCTGATTTTGAGAATATGTGAATTGTGAAGATTGACAGTGGTGAGGAAAGATTTGTGGTTCTTGTAAATAGTGTGAAACTCAGTGGGAACTGTGAGAAATTCATGTAGATGATGAAATGCGTGCAACGAGAGTGCAAAGTGTGGAACTTTGTAGTTCGAGGAAAATTGGTTTATCCTTTTTATCACTCTTATTGTTATTTTTGTCAGCATGTTTTTTTATTGTTAGGACATCTTTCCAAATTTGATTTTCGTCGATTAATCTTTTGTTGACCTCAATTTTGGTTGAGGTTTAGTTTCTCCTCTTTAATAGCCTAGGGTCTAGCCATAGGACTTTTTCTGTTGACTATTCCTAGAAGACTAGACTTGGAACCCTCACCATTAGAAATTCTACCCTCTTCTTTACTGAACTTGGAGTTCCACATATTGCTCTCAACCTCTAAATACTAAGTAGGTGGGGTCACTGTGAGGAAACTCAAGATGAGTCACCCTTAGGATTGCTGAACCTTAGGGTTGATCTTGGGTCTTGGTCTGGAGCTAAGACAGTCACTACACTTATCTGCACACACAATCACTCACAACCCTGAACTCAAATTTCTAGTCTAGATCCCTTGACCTTTTGGGATACTCATGTAGATGGTCCCCGAAACCTACTAGCCCTAGGGCTATGGTTTGGCTAAGACCACTATGTAGAGGACCCAAAATGGGGTTTCCTTTGGTCCATGGCTTATTGGTGATGATTGGTGCCTCAACTCTACCAAAATACCCATCTTGGCCTTTTGACCCCTAAGGCACCCCCTAATTACCAAAATACCCCTCTTTGGCCCAAAATCCCAAAATTCAAAAAAATCCCATAAAATCCCAATAAATCCCAAAAATTCTCAATTTCATTTCTTTAAACTACCACATGGCCCAATTTGGCAAATTGGACTATCTTTAACCAAAATCCCCAAATTGCCCTTTAAAAACCCAAAATTCCCCACATCCATTTCAAATGTCCACCAATTTGATCTTAAATGACCACAATTTCAATCCTAAACTCATATTCACTTCTGATATGACCAAACTAAACCAAATCCAAGCTCAATGGGTCCATTATTTGAGCCCAATTTTGATTTGGGTCAAAACCCCAATTTTGACCATATGACTTAATCTCACCCAATTGAACCCATAGCCTAGTCAATTGGCCTCAATTAATGTTGAAAAATCTTTATGAATTTCCTATACATCAAAATAAACCATAAATCGACATTGGTGAAGCCTCAAATCCATTTGATTTTGGCCTAAATCCAAAATTCCCAAATTTAGCCCCAAATTGGCTAAGTCCCCAAATTTCACCCAATTGATTGTCTTAACCTCCAAATTGGCATCCAATTCATATTAAAAACTCTTCATGAGGTACCTATTAACCATTTATAATAATCAATTTGGACCTAGCCCAAGGCTAACCCAAACTAGACCCAAGCCTAGCCCAACATGACCAAATTGATTAAAGTTCAAAATTTCTTCAAATTGACCTTTCAATTGGGCTCAAAACCATTTCCATGCTTCACCAAAGTCATTCCTTGCGATCATCTACACTAAATGCAACAATTATTTGAGCCAATTGACATGGCAAACCTAGCCCAAACCCAAGTTTTGGTCATTTGCACCCACTTGGACCCATGCACTAAATGTGACCTAAGCACCTTAAAGCCACCAAATTAACTCCACCACAGCCATTAGTTGGACTTAGTGACCAGTCTAAATTCCATGAAACCACCTAAATCAAGCCATGGACGAAAGGCCTCCCAAATTAAGGGATCTTATTTCCAAAAATGCACATGCTTAAGATATCTTTGCCAAATCCAAGCACATTTGCATTAAATTGCTGTGATGGATTCCTCAGGGTTCCCTGAGCTCCTAGCCACCTCCCCCTAGCAGACCGGCTAGCCTAGTGGCCGAGAAAGCCCAAAACCAAGAGCCAGCCCCATGGCATCTCACCCAAATCAAACCTAGAGGCCAGCTCATCCAAATCAAACTATGGAGCTCCTCTGCCCTCCTCCTAAGCACCACATTACACCTCCTAATTGACCAAGACAACCACCATAACCCCATTTTTATAAAAGGCCACCTCCATGGCCATTGATCTAAGTTCTGAAAATTTCTCA